>CM052344.1:3481441-3628806 GCA_028455595.1 Lasioglossum vierecki | reverse complement strand
TCTCTCTCTCTCTCTCTCTCTCTCTCTCTCTCTCTCTCTCTCGAGTCTTCGTCCGGTCGGTAGGTTTTTCAGGTACGTGGAAACAAAGTGAGTGGAGGGATCATCGGCGTATCAGGGAATTGACTTTTCTGCTTGCGTCACGAGTTCCTTATCAGTCTCATTACCGTGAAACCCCGCACCCTCTGGAAAGTGTTACAATCTGATCGATTATCTCCTCGAACGTGTAAGTTCTCACGTACCGAGTGCAGTCTCCGTGTCTTCGGTCCAACAGACTTCGAGATATATTTAGACTCAACTATATCCTCGAACATGTCGATAGAACTGCCAGCCGGCTACTATCTAGTTTCGCAGACGAGTCGATCCCAAGCTGGATCCCTTCGAGATACAAAATAAATCTTTCCCAGAAAACGGGAACGTTACGGTAATACGAAAATTCTACAGAGACACGTGGTCGGGCATTTTCACCAAAAAGTTGGCCAAAATTATTTTATAGTAGAAAAGAAGTCCACTGGTGTTGTTTTGTTGCAAAATTACATTTTTCTTTTTGTTTGAACGTATCAGCTGTATTGCTAAATTGAAACAGTATTTGCATACAATAAATTTATGTTTGTATAATATAATATCATGTTTGTACAACATAAATGTAAAAATAATTCAATCATTTTAAGAACTATTATATTAATTTATTATTTAAATGTTACAATTCCAGTAACCTCTCATAAATATTGGTAGAATTATAGATCCATTTAGCCAATCATGATTGTTTTTTTCAAATGCGAATTTTTAAATTAAATTGTATATATGCCTTCGAGTTATATATATGCCCTCGCAAGAATTGTATATGTGCACTCTCTCTCTCTCTGTGTGTGTGTGTGTGTGTGTCTCTCGTGATAAATTTCAAAAAACTCTGCACACGACGTTTCACTTAGAAAAATGACAACAGAGTTATTATCGCGGTCGCGCATTTGTCTTTCCACGGTTGGAATCTTGACTAATCCTGGCACCGCCAGAACCGTAAGGTTTCCGATTTCCCGAAAGACCGTGCCGAGAAGTTTACGACTAAATCATAGTTATGCGAGACACGGGACCCGGCGAAAAATTTGATAAAACACGAGACCACGTTGCTCATTTTGTTGCGGGCTTCTCAGACGAGCACAGCCAAGGCGAAAGCCGAGATTTCCTGCGGGATTCGATACCTCGAACTTCGATATTACAAGCGAGACAGAGTGAATCCTCGCAGATCAGTTCCCTTTCGAATAAATTTCGGCATTTGAACCCAATTCCGCAATGGATTTACAATGTAGTTCGACATTTTTCCAGCTTAAATAATGTTTTTATTTTCCCAACAGCGTCGTCGTAAAACTATTTTGAGTAAATAGGATTTGTAGATCTTCTGAAAGGGGATTTTCGAGAATTTTTACTAGTTTCCTATTTTGCGTTTCCAGCCTGAATCGTGCAACGCTCGAAAAAAATTTCTAACGGTTGTCGATCGAATAAAAAAAAAGGTACACTTCCCCTTCCGTTTGGTACAATTTCGATTTCCATTTCGCCCGTGAATTTCGCAAGGCGCCGTGTAATTCGCAATTTCCCGCAGAGTTTCCTGGAATTTAATAAAGCTTAGCCCAGAATTTTTCCGGCCTGCTTTCCGCTGCTGCGGGGAGCCTTTAATCTCGCGAAAGAAAATGCGATGGAAAGCCACGTTCGTATAATTACTTAATGATGTGGTATTTTCCAGTTAATCGAGAATGTGATACCCGATCGGCACGTTCAGGTTTTACACCGAGGAGACAGACTAGCAGGCGAGAAGGAGGTGGACTAGTATCGAAACAGTACTGTACTCCAAAAAAAGTCGAGAAGCAAACTTTAAAATATTGTAACTTCGTGAAAACTAATCGTAGGATGATCTGCCTGGGCTCATTTCGAAGCTTGAAATCTCCACTCCAAAACGCCTTACGCTATTTTTAATAAAAAACACATTCTCATTTAAAAAATCATAGAAAACGTAGAAACAGTCATTTTTCAACATTTCGCAACTTTGGGAGTCTCTAAAAAGTTTGAAAAATTTTCTTTACCAATAACATAACTGTAGATTCGTAGATTAAAGTCTCCTCTTTTCAACGAACCTAGAAACATTGACGTACCATTTTTTTCTCGCCGAGTTATCTCATTTCGAACGAGGAGCGCGCAATTTTTCACCGAACGCTCGAATGATTCTAATCCTGACGGCAGACCTTTCATTCGAACTGGTGTGAAATGGCAACAAAAAATCGTAGATCAGTTTTTTTAGTCTCGCTGTAAAGCGGACACTTCAACCTTCAATCATCTGTCCATTTCAGTTGGTAAAAAAATTTTTTAAACTTCGCAGAGACCGTTGAATTCGCGAATTGTAGAGATAACCGGATTTCCACGAAGACGAACGAAGTCGCTCGATTCTAGCAAGTATAATTCAATTCTAGATAGCCCAATGGGTCCGCGGATAAAAAAAATCGAAGCGGCTTTAATGAAACGTGACATCAATGCATGCTACGAAGTTTGTTATCTCGCAAGGCTGAACAAAGGAACTCTGTGACCACGGGCACGATCGTTGATGGAAAACTATCGGGTTCTAGGCTGCGGTAATGTATTACATAGTTGAAGTTCCCCAGGAGAGTTCGTTTCCGAACAGTGTTGTCACCCGTGATATGAGGGGGGGCAATTGAAAGCGTTGTTTTGTTTAGACGGTGGCCTGCAGCGTGACATCTTCGCGAAACTGCACTTCGCTGCAACTGCTTTCATTGCCAAACGAAATTACCCTGCTCCAATTCCATAAGAAAAATTTGTACTCGGAACTCTCTGTACTTATTCCTTTAACATTAAATCTACCGAGTCTTAAAAGTAACTTGGACATGTTCCCTTATAATAGTAAAAATATCTACATAATCATTTCTATTATTTGCACAAGTATAAAATAAAAAATTTGTTCAATGTTAAATAGAACCGTAACTTGGACATGTTCCCTTATAATACTAAAAACATCTACACAGTCATTTCTATTATTTCAACAACTATAAAACAAAATGGAACCAGTCATTTCGACCAGCGGTGGTAGGTTTAATGTTAAATAGAGCCGTAACTTGGACATGGTCCCTTATAATACTAAAAATATCTATACGATCATTTATTTTAATTCAATATTCATAGGTTTAATATTAAATAGAGTTTCAAGAACCCGGAACCAAAATTTCGGTCCGGCTAAAATCCGCAAGGTTAGTTTCCCGTTCACCATGGAATAAATTGCCGTATAAAGTCCGTCATTAGCAGACGGTAATATAATAATTTAAAATTAAACAAACTGTGCGGAACCGGATACGCCAGAACGAAGAACGCGAAGAATGGAAGTTCGTTGAAGCCTCCGGACTAATTTCCGCGATATCGCGTATCGCCTTGATTAGTTTCCAGAGCGAAACGGATCCAAAGTTTTTAATAACTCAAAGCTTCGAACGCGGGACTGCGGAAAGCGAGGGGCAACGTTGCGCCAGGATTTTTCGCGTTTCCATAGCGTTCGGAGGCAGTAAACGAAACAAGAACCAGAGAACAATGGGAGAACTGCAGTTTTCTGTCACACATTTCTTCATCGTTTGCTCTGTGCATTGCTAGCGGTAAACTGTCCCGTAACCAATTGCACACCCTTTGTTCAACTCTGCGTGCCACGACTCCGATATTCATTTAAGGGGCAAATGTTCTTTATACAGGTGGAATCCTCTATCTGCGTCTAGACACAGTTCTGTCGAAATATCACGAATAGAGTATAAAATGCGCTGGGATAACGAAACGCTGCGTTCAGACTCGCAAATGAAATCCTCCACCTTAAACTCTTTGGACAAACTGTTCACTGTTCCGAATTAAAATTCTGCACACATTTTTACGGGGTGGTACCCACGGTGGTTGGGAATAATAAACTGTAGGTCCCGTTGCGAAGTAACCTTAGCAAAGAGTTGAGAGCTACATTAAATAAATATTTAAAAAGAAAACATGATAATTATATACGTACTGCGTGCTCCGATTTTGATGAAATTTTAATATGTTATGCAGCAACACATTCTGAATAACTTTTTCCTTTTGCAATATAGGGGTATCGCTTTTAGTTTTTGAGATATTTGCAAAAAACTATCGCTAATACGTACAGGAATATGAAACATTCAATACAGTATTAGCAATAGTCTTTTGCAAATATCTCAAAAACTAAAAGCGGTACCCCTATATTGCAAAAGGAAAAAGTTGTTCAAAATGTCGAAATCTATAACATAATAAAATTTCATCAAAATCGGAGTACGCAGATCGTTTCTATATTGTTGCCAAAAACATGTTTACGGTATTTGCAGTACCTACAGAATTTTTTCTAAGATAACGGAATCAAAAGTCCACGAGTTACATAGTCTTTTATTTAACTCTCGGCATATTGTTTTTGCATTTATGCTAACAATGTTCCTCCCTCTGTCGTTGATCCGTTGTCCCTCAATTCTGTCGCTTTGATCCTCGCCGTCCTTCATTTTCCTGCTTCTAAGTATTGCTCCTTCCAGCTTCCTTGTTCATTTTTTGTTGACCATCGACGTCCTTCTCTCTCCAGTTTACATCCTTCTTCTCTCTCTCTCTCTGTCTCTCTCTCTCTCTCTCTCTCTCTCTCTTGGCTCTCTTTGATCGCCTCTGTGCAGTCACACACACGTGCACACGCGTTCCTTCACACGTATATACAGAGCACACCCTTCGACGATGCAACGCGCCGATGAAATGGTCGGCTGTACACGGAGAAAATAGTGTTCCAGGGTTCATCAGCCGTGGCTGATTGAGCTTGCTTGTTGGACACTCTTTTAAATCTCACACGAACGCGACCCCGTGTCCTGTGTGAGCGACGCTCGAAGAGCTGCTCGTTCCCGGTAATTAAGCTGTCTCGAACGCTAATATAATGCTTGCCAGTGACGACTCCTGGAAAACATGCGCTTCTGAGGATATCCAGCCGTTTCGCTGAGTTCCTTCCGGTTTACTTTGATGTTCCCACCCTTGGATGATTACAGTTCCCTTTGTTGCCACGTAGCTTAGACTGTTATTGCAGTTTTAATACTGAGAAAAAAACATGATTTATTAACGGACTGTTCAAACCTTTGAGTTTGATTTTCTTACAGAACTTTCAAGGGTCTCAGTGAATTTCTAGGGTTGGAATGTTGTCGGATAGGCGACGTTAGATTGGGGGTAGCTGTTTGCTAAACCCGCTTGAACTTGGGGGTATGTCTGGGTTACGTTCATTAGGAGGATCTGTTGCTAGTCTTGTATGTTTGCTAGCGTATTCGACACTGCATCCAATTTGTTGACCAGGTTTAAACTGCTGTAGGCGTGCTCAAGTTGAGTATCGTTGGACCGGGTTTGTCGAGATGTTTGTTCGATCCTATGGTTCTTCAGAAATTATAAGAACCAAAGTATATGTGACATGTTTGAGAAAGTTTGCGCAATCCTTAAGAACGGAGAACAATGAAACAACGTGATTCTACAAAAAAAATTGAATATGAAAAAAATAGAAATTGTTAATTATTTTTACGTCGAGAGATGAAACAATTTACCAGGAAATTAAATGGCTGATTCGTGAAATGAAATGTCCAAGTTTTAATAACATCCTCAGAATTAAAACATTTAAAATTACCTATGCATGTAGTTGAAAAGCGAAGAGGATCATACTCTAACTTTCCTCTCGACTTCAAACTTTGTCAAACATAGTCAGACTGTCGAACATAGCCAAAGTTCCTCGAGGCGACGAAGTTAATCAATTTCAAGCGAATTGTATTGGACCTGTCAATAAAAATGGAGTCGTAAGAAAAGCCTTTGTGTTCTCCGATGATTTCGCAGTTGTTTGACGGAATCGTCGCGTCGGTCGAGCGAGAAAGAACGATACCGATATCTTCGTGGATTCTATATAAATAGCGTCTGACAGAGACGTCTGCAAACAAAAGGGACGAAGCGGACGCGAGACACGCTGAAGGAAGAGGAAATCGTGTGTAGGTTGTGCGTGAGTGTTTCAACCCGTGTTTGAACTAGTTTGACGACATTGTTCTGGACACACCGGGTATACAGAGTGCGACGATGCCCAGCGAGGCTCTATGTACTCGGCGCAGCCACGTTGACAACGTAAAAGACGAGGGACGGGGGCGGAAAATACTCCAAGTATACCGTTTCCCCCCCTTGTCTTGCTTAACACGTGCACACAGTATGATGTCGGTGCTGTGATACTTCATGCGATAAATTGATACCGGCTGCAGGCGTTACGTTAACGCTCCCATGGACACCAGTTGGTCCTCGGCGTGTCCACGGTGTCATTTGATTCCTTTCGAAATTTTTTCGCTTTGACCTGATCGATTTCCCTATTCTACCGTCTATTCTCTGTATTGGCCCATCGAGTTTCCTTCGGGCACACAGCCCCTGCTTTCAAACACTTTTGACACCGTTCTTTCCAACCCATGGGAATTTTTATGGCCTGATGGGCAGCCGATGAACTGACACGCTCTCTCACCGAGCTCCACAGCTCGCTCGTCTTTTTTATTAATATTCCTATGGAATAAGTCGTACAATTAATTAAGTTAAACTTTCATTCGGGATACCAAAAATTCTTCACTTTTCTCGCACGAGAATTTAAACTTTTATCATTTTTTTGGTAATTATATAGAGAAGGTCTGCGTACTCCGATTTTGATGAAATTTTAATGTGTTATAGATTTCGACATTTTGAACAACTTTTTCCTTTTCCAATATACAGGGTCGCTTTTAGTTTTCGAGATATTTACAAAAGAATATCGGTAATGCTGTATTGAACTTTTCGTATTCCTGCATGCTCCGCGGCAACGTATTAGCGATAGTTTTGTTTTGTCGAATTGTGTAATATTACATTTAGAATATTAAAAAATTCTTGGTTCCGTTCGGTGAACTTTTATTAGTTCACTGAATTTTTACATTTCCACAAATTCGTTCTCTACTGAAATACCATGGCAACAGCTTTCAAGATACGTTCGAATGTGCTCTGCAGAATTCAGCGAATTTAAAAAGTAAAATGGGGGGAACGTTGATTAATTAGAACATTGATTCCGTGGGCGAATCGACGACCCAGTTTCCACGGGATTCTTCGATCCCTCTCCGTTACTTTGACTGTTTGTCGTTCGAGTCGTGAAAGACCGCAGAATTGATTGAACGGCGAGGAGAGCGCGAAGTTAGAGACGATGCACAACCGGTGACAATAAATTCTGCGAGGATATAGCGCTTGTGCGCCGATGAAATAATCGCGAGGCAGAGAACCGTCTCACAGTGAACGCAGCGTTGACGGGACGTTATTACAAAACTGTACCGGTGCAGAACGGGATGGACGTCGACGTTGCACGCGTTCCCAGCCTCCCCCCCCCCCTGATATTAATTTCCACTTTGATACTGATAGCTCGGAACGGCTGCTTCGCCGTTTGCATTGTCTCCCTTCTTCGACGAGACTGTTCTGCAGGCGATTGTTGCTTCTATAAGCTGATCTTGCGCTTTTGATTTACGCTCCCCGGTCGCTGGGTCCATTCGGACCCATCTGTATTTGGTAGCGTGTTTATTTTAGGGTTGAGAAATTATTGATAAGTGACTAAAGAATAAATAAATTGCACAGAATAAATAAATTATTACACTTCATCTTTATGCAAAATAAAAATTGTCTGCAACGATTGCTAGAAATAGAAACCAAACTGAAAGTTATTTTTTCCCTCAATGATTTTAATAGTGGACAAATTATACATTGACATTTTTAATTTTTTATATTTTCCAACAATGCTGAATTTCATCTACTCTATATTTCTATAAATGCGTAAAGATCCGCAGCCTAGTAGTTATATATCGGTTTGTGGCGATTACTGGCGATATTACAGCGTAATTAGAGGCTTACAAGTATCTCTCATTGAGTAAACAAGTTTTCCAGTTGCCACAGGTAGCAATCGAATGAAACCATTTAGCCGAAGTTCCTCGAGGCGACGTTTAGAAAAGCAGGCTTCACGCTCGCCACGGCCGATCCGTTCATTTATTTGTCGTTGCTGCAGGCTGAAACGAACTTGTTACTAATGCCTAACGGGCAAATTAGTGCATGAGTACGGGTAATAATAGCTAGAATTTCTGCGATTAAACTACGTACTGCGATTCGACGAGAATCAGGTCGATTGTTTCCAACCCCGTTCCTAGAAAATATCAAAACTAAGCCTCCACTTGTGCCCATAACTACGAAAGTGGATTATGTAATATACTTCTTGTTTTTTAACACTAAATTAATTCCATAGAATATTAAAAAAACAAGCACTATCAACCGATTTAGTTTTCATAAAATTTCTTCCACCATTCTTAAATCATTTCCTTCAAAAATGATTATATCAAGAATCACTCACAAAGGTGTAAAAAATGACTATGTTTGACAAAGTTTTAGTCGAGAAGAAAGTTAGAATACGATACTCCTCGCTTTTCAACTGCATGCACAGGTAATTTTAAATATTTAAATTCTGAGGATGTTATTAAAACTTGGACATTTCATTCCACGAATCAGCCATTTAATTTCCTGGTAAAATGTTTCGTCTCTCGACGTAAAAATAGTTTAAAATTTCTGGTCGTTTCATATATGAATTTCTGCGGCTTTCAAGATCCTTTTGCCAACTCTGGAGAAGCATCCTGAATAAGCAGATATTTCGATTCGAAAATGTGTAAAAATTTTTTTTGTAGAATTAAGTTGTTCCAGACGAAAGTCCAGACAGGAGAGAAGGTAAAAAATGGTGGAATCTCGGCTCGGTATAATTCGAGTCGTAAGTTGAACGCTTGAGTTTGCTCATGGGGGAAATTAATGCACCCTAAGCCAGACGGTGATAAATAATCGAGGAAATCGTTGGTTCTCTAATGATCGCTCCGCGAACGGGTTACATTAATAATCGGAATTACTCCAGCGGCTGGTTGGTGAAGTCTTGAACGCATGATTAATTAATTGCCGTCAGACTGCTCTGTTATCATTCGACGATTATTATGAAAAAGGTGACTTCCCGCGGAGGAGAAATTTTATCAAAAAATTCGGTTCTCCAATCAATTAACAGAATGATTCGTCAGATTGATAAATGTTCCAAACTTCTCCAAACACAGCAGATATTTAATTTGTTGCTGATTTCGGCGCACAGTTCCGATCAATTAATTAAACTATTGAATTAGGTTAATTATATTTATTTAATTATATATTTTTTAGGTCAATTATATACAATTGTAATTTTTTAATAAATATTTTTTATAATTTAATATTTTTTAATAAATTGTATGTAATTATACAAACTATAGAATTATTCAACTAGAATTTTGCAATTTAAACTTTTCTTCCCTTACGTCTCCCTTGTGTGTCTAAAAAATATTAAAAACTGTATGGAATATAGGTGGATTAAAAATTGAAAAAAAGGATATTAGTGCTTGCTTGCTATGCATAAACTTAATTGTTTAAATTAAACATTGAGAACTGATTTGTACTAGGGTGAAAGTGACAGGAGACATGTTTGGAGAGAGACATCTGATCTATTTTTTTAATAGCGACAATTTGTTGATTTCCCGGATGAATCGCGAAATTGCCACTACTCGATATCAGTATTTCATGCGGCTCCATTTTGCATCGTGATTAGAGACAGAAATGTCGATACTGTGCTAGAGAATTAGACAGGGTTTGTACGTAAACTTCCCTAACTGTAACCGAGTATAAAATATGCAAATCTATCGATCGACGGTTTCTGCAACGGTTTCGCCTCCCACTAGAAAGAACATAGAAGCATATAAACAAGCAATTTTTTCACCCTTGTTTTTCTTCAACAAAAATGGTAATTAAAAATTACAAGCATCCATCTCGATTTAATTCTTCAATTCTGAACGGTGCTTGGGAAGCGAAAATACAAGAAGGTGGATCCAATTATAAATTCGACATTAAAATGAGCTTGTAAAATAAACAAAAAACCTTATTTAATTTTTACGCAACGTTGCCGACAATATTGAAACTCGTTAAATTCCGAAGAGAATTCGCTGGGGAATCGTGTTTCAGCCTGCATAGAAAAACATACAGTAAGATAGTATTAAAATTCCCGTGGTTATGAGTTCGCGGTTTGTCTGACCACATACTGGTTCATATCACTTTGTTTCTCTTCTTTTCGCCCCGAAAAAATTTCACAAATTTCTCCGGGCTGCAAGAAAAAATTTACCACGTGGTTACTTACAAACAGATCTACTACCACCTTACTCGCGGAGAAACCATGTTTTTTAAGTGTAGAATTTCGAACTTCACTGACCACACTTTGGTTATTCTTTGATCTGGAAGTTATGTTCGAGGATTTTTATGGAGTGCAAAGCAAACTACAAATCGACGTGAAATTTTAGCAAAAACATTTCATGCTCACCTTTCCCGGCGAATTTGAATCGTTTAATTACGGTTTCCGAGAATCTCGGTAGCCCGGCGAATTCGTAGTTCTCGGCACACAATGTGTTTCTAGAAGTTACGCAAACACGTTGAATTATTAACATGAAAGGGAATGTCTCTGGGCTCGGCCCCAGCCCCACCGCCCTCGGTGCAAAAGAGAAAAAAAGCATTGTGTCGTGCACGAGTCATAAACTGCAATTCTTTCCGTAATATTAATAAAAGAAGGTGGTCGCCGTAGAACTTTACCGGGGGAAAAACAACAACGATGTCTTTTGAAGTAATTAACACGGCAACGAGGTCTGGGGAAGAAGATTACTCGGCTTTTATGTAGGTTGCTTTACGCGGGGCGCTGCACAGCGTCTGAATATCTTTTAAGGCGTGTTCGCGGACCCGGTAGCAGGTGTACGAGGCCGGATGCAATTGCTTTTGCTCGTCATTTTAAAGCCGGAATAACTGTTCCGCCGGAGAAATGCTATTTCAACCGTGTACACTTTGTCCCATTGTAATTCATACTGCAATTCCGTTTTCGCTGCAGCGCCATAGGTGACCAATAATTTCGTTATTTCTGTTCCAGGTGAGTCTGAATACATTCCTCGGCCTCGCCCCAGCTTGGTCGTTACACGAGCGTTCGTAAGTCTTGTTGTTCATTTAACAAATTACCGTAACGTCGACGAAACCCCGGCGTTGTTGTCGAAACGATTCTGTTGACATTTCGATTTAAATGTTAATCTGTATGCAGAGTCAGGCGAATTCGTTAGTGGATTTGTTATATGCTCGACCGTGGACGGGTTGAAATTAATTTTGCAGTTGCATAATTCTGCATAAATTGCCCCTCCTGATACGTAAATGACACCGAAGGGCAGAGGGTTGAAATTTCTCCTGTATTCCACGAGGGTGGTTATCGATTTTTCTCTTCCTGTAAAAGCTACTGTTGGTAATGCAGTGAAACTGCATCTCTATGTTATCTGCAGTCGGTGCTGAATTTCTTTATCTACCGCCAATGGTGAAATTCCGAAAGTCGGTCAAACGGATTCAGCTGCAATTTTGCAGATTGGTCTATTTTGCGTTGAAAACTGGAAGCACTGTGCAATTCTTTTCCTCAGATAAGTATGGAAGATATCCATTCATGATACTATGGAAGTACGGAAAGTAGTGACACGATCTGTAATACCCCGACAGGGTTATCAACTCTATTTTCGGTAATAAATAAATGTAGACTCCTGACATTACCCATTCTGAAATTCTTAAAAAATAGATTACTTTTTTTATTGGGTAATTTCATTACGCACTCTTATTGCTTTCTTATATCCCTTATTGTTCACCATTGTAATTATTGTTTTATAATCATTATTTTATATCGTTGTTTTATAAATAGTTATTTGTTATTTATAATTAAAAGAATTTTTTAATAAATACATTTTAATAATTTGTTTCTATATTAATTATTTGAACTATTATGTCAATACTATTTTTATTAAATTAATTGTTTAAATAAATATATTTTTATTTATTTCTATATTTATTATTTGAATTATTATCCCGAGAAATTGTTTTAATTTCGCAGCATTAGCTCGATGTGATTGCCGATTTTTAATATTTTATAGAGCAATTCGTCTCATTTCCACGAAATAAAATATTATAAATCGGCAATCACACCGATTGCCCGGGTCTCACCACGTGGAGGTTGCTGCGAGTGAGACCCACCCACCCACTTGGTATATATTATAAAATGTGTTATACAATTAAATAAAAAATATTAAAAAAAGTATATTATACCATTATAAATATATATATATTACATATTATATTATATATTATACAATCATAATATTATGTTATACATTATATAATCTTAATATATAATATTTCTTATCGTCCCACCCGACGGAAAATTACAAAAATGCACAATTACAAAATAGAAAAAAAAGCCCGTATAAATAATTGCACTCTTCCTGATAAACATTTGATAGTGCTCTATTTTAGGCAACTTTACAAATGAATATCAAGAAGAGGATAATCTCTAGCCTACCCGTCCGACCCACTAAATCTTCTATACCATGGTATAGAAATTTAATTTTCTTTTACATAACCCCCATGCATTTTCTTAATGGCCATACTAAATACAGTAACCAACGCCATGCAAAACATGCAACACATGCAACATATACAATATACATGCAGTACATACCAACAAATACAACACATACAACACAAGCAACTATGCCCGGGCAACTACATAAATACAACTACAAGTGAAGATTTTTCTGCTGTCACATGATCTGAAAAATACTGAATTTTTAATTAGCACATGGAAAAAAAATATAACAATTAGAAATAAATGTCCACTCGATATATTGCAAACAACGCGCGAGTGGACCATTTTTCCGCAACGCTACTCTAAAAAAATGTTCAATGAACATGTAAAAACAACACGAGCAGTGCATGTTCTCTCGACGCTAATTTATTTCATCAGGAACAAAAATCTCCCGTGCACTTTCGTTTTATTTCGCGCAACTCTAAATGGAACCGCGCGTGTAGCCATTCAAATTTTTGGGGAGGAATCAAGCCACGAATTATTCTTTCGCAACGCTAAAAAAATAATAAAAAATAAACACTCTGTTGAAAACGCGAACAGTGCATCATTCGTCGCAACACTATTTTATTTAATTCGGTAAAGAAAACTCCCGTGCACTTTAATTTCTTTTACGCAACTCTATGGGGAGGCAATATGGCTACATGAATTTAGGAAGTCAGGCTGTAAATAATAAAACACATCTATACAAGGGTGCAGTGTGGCATTTTATTTCATCGCAACTCTAAAAGGCGGGATTTCCTAGTAGTTGCATATTGGAAAACTTTTCTGTTAAAAAATTCGCCACGATTCTGCGAATTCGCAATGCAAACGCGTGAAAAAGACATTGCTACACGACCTCGAACATCATAATAGAATAGATTCGGATATTGCAGGAATCAGTTTTGCAGGGCGCAACAAACATTCAATTTCATCGACAAAGCTACACCACGAAACGTAAAGATACCCCGTCTTTTACCTTGCGGGCCGACGAGGCGTTCGATACGTTCTTACTGCGCGTACGTAAAGATACCCCGTCTTTTACCTTGCGGGCCGACGAGGCGTTCGATACGTTCAACATACAACACGGTGTGTATGCTTATACGATCGCGATCGCAATCGAACCACTACGTTGTATATTTGGATATCCAAAAAAGTCTTTGAAATTTACATATTTGTGAGCACCCTGCGCGACTGACCCTACAACGTCGGTCCTCTATTCACTAATCCATTACGAGGTCGCGACTCATAATTCATAATTAATATCTGATATTACGGCGCGTTTTCCAATATACTACTACTTTATTCCCGCCTTGAAACAACGCGTTGTTACTTTTTCGCAACACTAAGACAATCGCGACACAAATTCTCGCAACGCTAATTCATACCGAAGATGGTGTTAGCAAATAATTCGTTAATTCGTTAGAAAAGAATAAAAAATAAAAAAGCCTTTTCAAATCGGAATGAAGTAGAGGCAGGACGAGATAGCTAGCGACTGGGTTTCCAAGCCCATTGGATCTACCCCGGATCCAGACGCGAATGACAACCATCCACCTGCCTGGACGTCGTAACGCCAGGACAGGTGCGCCCCTTCGCTTAAAACGTGATTCCACCTCGCGAGTATACACTCCACGAGCTGGCCGCTTTAAGTATAGACCGAAGCCTAGTAACGCTGCCTTTATCAGACAGAGACGGTGCCATGCGGTCATGTGCTGCGAGGTCTTTCCTACTTGAAGAGTAGGTGGAGACCTCCACCAATCTCGTCCAAAACATTCCCTACTTCAATTTTGACTTTGAAAAGTACTATACTAATGCAACGCGTTGAGATTCTCACGCAACACTACTCGCAATCGCGAAAGCCTACACCACACCCGGCAGCGAGTCGTTGCAGCTGGAGCATGGGCGCCTGAAATATCGAAAGACTCGAATGCAAACGCGATTCTTTTACTGCGTAACGCTAATGCAAAGAACAGAGAATACAAAGGACTATTGTACATTTTTGTGAAAACAATTACAAAAACTATAAATACTAATAAAAATGCTATTTATAAAATGTACAAATTAAAATAAAAATGAATTTTAATTTAAAATGAATTTTAATTTGAAACGCGTTCATTTCATTCGCAACACTAACTTTTATATCTCTGTTCAAGAACTAATACAACACGTGTAATTTTTTCGCAACTCTATTTCAATCGCGGACGTGCCCATCTCCGCTGATCGTTGGGGCGGCGTGGCCAGCCCATATATTCTACTTGTGACTCGTTGCAGCTGGAGCATGGGCGCCTGAAATGTCGAAAGACTCGAATAATACAAACGCGATACTTTGATTGCGCAACGCTAATTCAACGAACAGAGATCCAAAAGACTACTTTACATTTTATACAAAAGAATTATAAAATCTTTAAACTATTAAAAAATTGCAATTAATATTTAAGAAATATTCAAAATGACATCTAATCTAAATCGCGTCTATTTTATTCGCAACACTAATTTTCATCTCTGTTCAAAAACTAATGCAACACGCGTGATATTTTCGCAACGCTATTTCAATCGCGGACGTGCCCATCTCCGCTGATCGTTGGGGCGGCGTGGCCAGCCCATACATTCAACAAAATCTACTTTTCTACAATTTCTACTTTCTACAGACAAGTACAGTGACAAGGTAGTAAGGAAATGACTTCGCATGCGAAGACGCATCTTCAGATGCGAAGTCATTAATAGTTGCCCTCTTGAGCGACAGTTTGTCGGGGCCTCTTCGGCATATAGCCTCTTCTTTTTCTTCGGCGGACCGCCAAACATCTGAAACCTTACACGTGCTCGCAGAGTGAAAACGATCAACGACTTCCGAGACGAATTACAAGTCTCGAAAGAAGCCTATCGCTCCTCTGGTGCAATCGAGCCGGTATCGCAACGTTTCGAAAGCCCTAATTCCGCGCGCGTTCGCGTCCGCGTCCGCGAGAAGCTAAGAGAACAACACGAAGAATCGAGCAAGAAGCATAAATTCGAACGTCATGCTTCGTTCGATTTAGCTTCAAGACGATACTTCGGGCTCCTACCAGTGACTGGCTACCGTGCGAATCGCGGCCTACCCGAAAGAGAAAACGGTAGCCAGCCCCGGACCCTACCTACTTAGTATTAACAATCACACAAAGAAGGTAAGTTACCTAACCTGCCTAGCCCTATATTTAAAAAATTGCAAAACACAAGCTCTCCAACACATTCACAACACGATCTCCACACACACGCCAGGGTGCAATAACCTATCACACCTAGAGAGTACGTCCCGGGACGCCTCCGACACCCTAGCGTTCAAACCACAAGCACACATTCTAAATTGTACGTACCAGTTGTTTTCCTGAAATCGCCTGACAATGGCAGTGATCATTGCGAAACACGAAATTGACGAAATTGAAATAACAGTTTAATGTAATTCGGAATATTACTCATTATTTTTAATAAATTAAGAAAACTACAACACATTCCACGAAGATCCATGTAGCATGTCACGGATCAACAGGAATGTGTTATTCAACTGAGTTTAAAAAACCGACGCAATTCCACTGCCTATCAACACACACACACAAGTGGAATGTACGTCGTGCACGAAACACTAACCACTGTCAGTCGCCACATATAATACAAAACAATATTCTATGCCCGTTGCTCTTACCCTCCCGAGTAGCGCCTGGGCACGCGAGAGGATTCGAGCAACGAACACAGAATCTCAATATCCTGAAAATCCTAGCTAAAAGAATCGGTTAGATTTTATGCGGGCTAACGTTCTTACATTTTCGAAAAATAACTTGGAATTTAAAATTTAATCTCGACATAAATGATCATAAAATGTAATTTAAATTTATATTTTCGAGCAAAAAGAATGGTTTTAATGAAAATTTGTTTTTATTTATATATTTATTCATTCAAAAACTTTGTGTTTATTTAAAAAAACCCTCGGATGACCCTTTCGACAAAGCAAACTTTCTAAATAATGAAAAAACTCTACTCGTGAAAGTAATATATAAATTAATTAATCCAGTAATTATGCTTTGCCGAAAGAATCTATCCGTCGCGAATCGTCTTTTTGTACGTAGTATCAAATATTTTCCAGCGATTCAAAATGATTTAAAAATACAAACAATTAGGAACGGAAGATTTTCATCTTCTCGCAATTTGGAAACTCAATTATTGAAATTATGTAATTATATTTATTAAAAAAAAAAACGCGACGTACAAAAAGACCCTACCTAACTAAAAAACAACAGATTACTACCCGCGGAAAACGCCTGGCGTTTTCCACGGTCACTATACTTGTCAAAATATCAAAGTTCTACTCAAATGTAAGAATAAAAAACTGTTGCTTTTGCACTCACTACTTGTTGGGGGAAGAGAAAAATGCGTCACAATCCGCAACCAGCAATAATCGCACCTCGCCTCGGTAGAGCCTCATTGGTTACGATATCGCCACTGCGCAAAGCTTTACAATCCTGGAATCAAAAAAGAAGCATGATATTAAAAAATTGATTCTTACTATACTAACGGGATATAAAGAATCGATTTAAATGATTTTCGAAATAAAAATATAATATAGAAAAAGTATTCAACTTGTGTAAGCTATATTATCACTTTGAAAAGAAAATGTTCAACAACAAAGATTAATTGTGGAAATCGTTTGCTGCTTACATTCTCTCCCCCTTGATGTAAGCACGACACGTTGCTCTCGATCTCAGCTGCCTTTGAACATCACGTATGTCTTTGAATATCCCCGAAATATTTGATGTGTTCGATGAGTTCTGTAACAGAAATAACAATTTCATTTCTTTTCTATCTATCGACTTTCAAAGACTATTCTAGTTGAATATTTATTAATTTGTCATTAGTTTGAAAGATTATGTTTAAGAACACAATGCAATTAATAAGATAGTGTTACTTACGCTTGCATTCACTGTTGCTCGAAAAAAAAGCACGACCGCTACCGTCTCGATTTCGTCTATCGAGTGACATTCTTTTTTCTCAAGCGCTGTAATAAAAGGAAGAAATTCATTTCATTTCAATCAATCGAGCATTAGAGACTATTCCAGTTGAATATTTATTAATTATTCATTATACTTTGAAAAGATGATATTTGAGAATACAGTTTAATTGGTAAGATAATGTTACTTACGCTCACGTCCACTCTTGCTCGAAGAAGTACAATACATTGCGTCTCAATTTCGTCTGTTGAGTGGGATTCTTTTCCTTCAAGCTCTATAATAAAAAGAACAAATTCAATTAATATCGACCGACCAAGCGTCAAAGAATAAATTCGAATTAATACGAAATAAACAATTCAAGTTCAATATAAAACCAAAAAGTTAATTTGAATAAAAATTAAATAAACTTGACTTCTATCACATGACACGAATACGATTATTCGTCACGACAAAAGAGCAAATATATCGCGACAAGGCAATACACGATTCACGAATAAATTTAAATCGATGAAGAATAAATATTTCGCTTCAACACGGTATTAACAAAAATAAAAACTGTAGTAAATAATCCGTATTACTATAGAATGAAGAAATACAGAAACCGTACGCACCACGTAGAGATCTTTGTTGTAACAAGGGAAGCGGTAGAGATAAGACAGAAGCTGGGAGACAACGCAAAACACGTCCGTCAATGTCGACTGTCACGTTTCGAATGAGCCGCGGTCGGATTTTTGGGACCGCGAAGGTTGGAGGGGGGCATTCCGCAACGATCGAAAATTTCCTCCAAATTGTGACCATCTGGTACGACGCGGAGGGGAGGGATGAGAAGGCTCGCGAAACGTACATCGCAATTCCTTCAATACAAAACATTTTTTTTTCACCCTGTTTTTCCATACACCAGTGGGACAACTTTCGAAACGTGTTATCAAAATATCAATAAACAGGATAGCTATATAGATAGTTGGTGAGTACTATGTATATTGCTTTGAAGGGTATATATGGTAAAACGCAGGTATAAACCTGCGTTCTTGCCCCGCTGCACTAATAAAAAATTCGATATAAAGTGACCGTTCCGTAAAAGGTACCGTTTTCTTGCTTCTATCCTTATTCTATTTTTTTTTTAATATTATTACCACGTTTTTATTAGCTCGGTTTCTTGTCCGTTCGGTGACAAATTTTGAAATTGTTTTTAAACTAAATTTCCGATAAGCTACAGACTTGAAATTGGAAACTAGCTTAGAACTAGATGACAATGCAATATTCAAAAAAAAAAATTTTAAAAGTCTATCCGTTTTGGAGAAATAACTAAATATTTACCAAAAAAAAAGGATCATCAACAACACAGTATTATTGAAAAACCGACGGATACTTACTCTCTCGCGAACGCCGCTGCTTGACGAAAGTACGAAGTGAACGTTGGTGTCTTGACTTCGTTTGATTTTTGGATTGCATCCATAGAATCGATCTGGGTAGAATTCGATCAATTTTAACTTCTTCCTCCAAACCTGTAACAGAAATAACAAATTCGTTAATTTCAGTTGAAAACACGCCGAAAATCAATAAAAATTAACAACGAATAAATAATTCAGTTGAGATATAAAGCCAAAATTAGTTTTAACGGAAGTTTGAGAAGCTAGACTTTTACAGCACGAAACGACTTCAAATAGAATTAACCATTACGAAACATGAAAAACTTCGAATTAATACGAAATATATCGTTCAAGTTAAATATTTATTAATTGTTTACTATTTCTTTCAAGAAGGATGATCAACAACACAGTATTATTGAACAAAACAACGGATACTTACAGTGACACGTCCGCCGCTTCTGATGAATTTATGAAATGATCGTTGGCGTCTTGACTTCGATTTTCGAATACATAGATGTAGCATCAATGTTTCAATCGATGGATGTTTTACTCGCGGAGTCTGTAACAGAAAGAACACACAAGCTGTCAGAAATAATAGCAAACAATCAGAATGAATAGCTACTCAAAATGAATGTGTACCTAAATTCAATAAACTTTATTTCTGTACCACGAAACGAATTTAAATAGGTTTGATTGACACGACACACGAGCAAATTACCACGAGAATGCATCACGATTCGAAAATACATAGATGTCAATGAAAATTAAATAAGATAATACTCTACCTCCGACGAGCAGAAATTGTTGCCACTTTCTTTTGTAATTCTGTTAATTTTAGCGAGAAAATGCGAAAAATATATACGTGACTATGCTAAGCAGTAAGTAGTGGCAAATGGCGGTTCAAACTGCGTGTTTGAAAGTTTGCAATAACCGTGCTCTCGTGGCGCCACCTAGCGACGCCGCTCGGTAAGCGACACTGCTGGCTAAGCGGCGTCCAACGGTTACTACATTCAAACATGGCAGTTATTGCTCGGCAAAAAGATATGAAAAGGGCCAACTCTGAAATGGCATAAAATTTAACTCACTGATCTCCTAATTTCGAAACTTGGATTTTTGGCAAATGAAAGAGACCAAAACTTCTGGTTTCGAGATATGCACAGCGGCAGTAAATAATTTGTTTGGCCACAGTATTAATTTCAATGAACATTCAAATAAATACTCTTGATTTAATTTTGTTCAATAGCATTTGGATGAGGCCGTAAAGATAGGGGTAAAATACAGGTTTTCCATTGAAAACACACAGAAAATCAATCGAAATTAACAATAAATAAATAATTCAGTTGAAATATGTAGTCAAAATTATTTTCACCGGAAAATTGAAAAACTAAAAGTCTACAGCACGACACGACTTCAAATGCAAGTGACCGTTACGAAACACGAAAAACTCAGAATTAATAAGAAAAACTTGCTTCAAGTTGCATATTTATTAATTATTGACTAATGCCTTCGAAAAGGATGATCAACAATACAATATTATTGAAAAAACAACGGATACGTACGGTGACACGTCCGCCGCTGCTGACGAATGTTCGCAATGACCATTGGCGTCTAGACATTGCTTCTCGGAAAGATAGGCGTAGCATCGATGTTTTCAATCGATGGATTTTTTGCTCACGGAATCTGTAACAGAAAGAAATAATACACGCAAACAGTCAGAAATAATAATATACAATCAGAATGAATAACAAATAAACAATTCAATTTGAATAGAGAATCTAAATGAATGCGTACCAAAATTCAATAAACTTTCTACGCGTGACGATTCCAAGCGATCAGTGGCGGCAAATGGCGGTTCAAACTGCGTGTATGAAAGTTTGCAATAACTGTACTCTCGTGGCGCCACCTAGCGACGCCGCTCGGTAAGCGGCACTGCTGGCTAAGCGGCGTCCAACGGTTATTACATTCAAACATGGCAGGCAAAAATTGCTCGGCAAAAAGATATGAAATTGACCAACTCTAAAAGGCCATTTGATTTAATTCAGTGACCTCCCAGTATCGAAACTTGGATTTTTGGAATAAGAAAGAGACCAAAACTTCTGGTTTAGAGAGATGTACAACGGCAGAAAATTTTACTTGAATGAACATTCAAATAAATACTCTTGATTTAATTTTATTTAATAGCATTTGGCTGGTGCTGTAAAGATGGGGGTAAAATACAGGTTTTCCATTGAAAACACACAGAAAATCAATCGAAATTAACAATAAATAAATAATTCAGTTGAAATATGTAGTCAAAATTATTTTTACCGGAAAATTGAAAAACTAAAAGTCTACAGCACGACACGACTTCAAATGCAAGTGACCGTTACGAAACACGAAAAACTCAGAATTAATAAGAAAAACTTGCTTCAAGTTGAATATTTATTAATTATTGACTAATGTGTTCGAAAAGGATGATCAACAATACAATATTATTGAAAAAACAACGGATACGTACGGTGACACGTCCGCCGCTGCTGACGAATGTTCGCAATGACCATTGGCGTCTAGACATTGCTTCTCGGAAAGATAGGCGTAGCATCGATGTTTTTAATCGATGGATTTTTTGCTCACGGAATCTGTAACAGAAAGAAATAATACACGCAAACAGTCAGAAATAATAGTATACAATCAGAATGAATAACAAATAAACAATTCAATTTGAATAGAGAATCTAAATGAATGCGTACCAAAATTCAATAAACTTTCTACGCGTGAAGATTCCAAGCGATCAGTGGCGGCAAATGGCGGTTCAAACTGCGTGTATGAAAGTTTCCAACAAACGTCCTCTCGTGGCGCCACCTAGCGACGCCGCTCAGTAAGCGGCGCGCAACGGTTATTTCATTCAAACACGGCAGGTATTCTTGTTCGGCAAAAAGATTTGAAATTGACCAATTCTAAGAAGGCATAACATTTAAATCACTGATCTCCTAGTTTCGAAAGTTGGATTTTTGGCATAAGAAAGAGACCAGTTCGGTTCGTCAGAGAATGTAACATTTCATGCCTTCATTCGCCTTCTTACAGTTCTTACCAGCGAGATCTCCTCAGTGCTCTTCTGTACCGACGAAATGCTGTCGGCTGCCTAGTGTTTCTCACTCCAGTCAGAATATATCCTAGAGGGCGTAAGAGAACACTGAAAAATTCGTGAGACACGTAGTCCCGTAAGTGTGGCAGTCTTTAGAATATCTTGTCGGTGCCTTAGATCGTGTACATATACGAAGAAATCTGTTGTTCCTTTAATGGCGTAGGAATTGTGACGCGGAAATTGAAATATCAAAGACGAAGTACGTATTTAGTGAAACCAAAGCCGAATATCGCAAAGGCCAACGATAACGAGAGCCCCTTCGGTGAGTTTACTTAATAATTTTCAGTCGACGCAGGACTGGCTATTCCTCATCCAGGAAATGGCTTCGCGAAGAAGTAAATCCTGCTCCCCGGTGAATCTCGCGGAGTTTATGATGGCCACTTTATATTCACGACGCGCCTTATCTAGAAAGTGCGTTTTATTTAAATCTTCGGTCCTCCGAGATCCTCCGAGAGGTCGCCATCGTCTGAATCTGCAGAGAAACCGTGCACTTAGGGTGACTGAACAAATTACGTGATTTCATCCACCTCGAGCACCTGGCGAATGATTTCAGCATTGATTTTAATGAATGCATAGAAAAGTGTAAAAAATTGGTACGAGTCGAACGGACTGGCTGAGCGTGCTCGATTTAAAGTGGCGTTAAAAGTGGCGTTAATGGTGTATCAGGTGCTCGGAAGTCGCGTCAGGCGTCGATTAACAATGTCGACGATTGACGGCGAGCAAAATTGGCCGAAACGGGTCCCGATTGGCAATCAATGGGACTGTCAAACCCGGCCTGGTAATCTCATCCGCGTAACGTTCATTCGTCACGGCGAGCTCGCGTGTCGGGCTAATTTTCCGGCGAGCGGACTCGTTATTGGGAACGGTTTTGTTAGCCCCCGTGAAAACGTCATCTCGGACGTTCTCGTCGATCAATTTAATGCAACGTGAGCGCGGCCCGCGATGACGGAAACGACGGCCCTATTATCGCGCGCCGGCATCGATTGTTCGAACCGTGAAACGGTGACGAGTTTTCGTTCGTCCGCGAAGGTGAGGCGGATCCCGCACGCCTCGCTGACTCTTTTCAACCGGGCCACCGCTTTTTTTTCACGTCTGCGACCGATTTAGCGGACCGTTAACGAGCCATATTGCGTTCCCGTACCGATTCCGACCATTTTTATTCGTACAATTCCCTCGTGTTTCGATACCTCGACTGTTTCTACACGAATTATACACGAACCACGACAGCTTGCGGGACAAGTGAGCGACTAATTGATTCTGCATTAAAAAACACGTCGAAAATGTGGTATACAGATTTTTGATTCGAGTCCTGGTTCTCGAGTAACTGGACTCCAAAGTTCAGGGTGCGTGTCCGTGCCTGTAGCGTAACTAGAATCAGTCGGTCATAGACAGACATGGTGAAGCAAATATTTGGAATTATTTATCTCGAAAATTAAGCGTCGTAGAAGAAATGTTCCGAAGACATTTCCGGCTCAGTATTGCATATAGATTAATCCTATTGGGAGTAGAAAATTGTTGGTGTGCGTCCGTGCCTGTAGCGTAAATAGAATCAGTCGGTCATGTACAGACACGGTGAAGCAAATATTTGGAATTATTTATCTCGAAAATTAAGTGTCGTAGAAGAAAAGTTCCAAAGACATTTCCGACTCAGTATTGCATATAGATTAATTCTATTGGGAGTAGAAAATTGTTGGTGTGCGTCCGTTACTGTAGCGTAAGTAGAATCAGTCGGTCATGTACAGACACGGTGAAGCAAATATTTGGAATTATTTATCTCGAAAATTAAGCGTCGTAGAAGAAAAGTTCCAAAGACATTTCCGACTCAGTATTGCATGTAGATTAATCCTATTGGGAGTAGAAAATTGTTGGATTACGGGTTGTTCGATGTATTTGATGTTTCTGTGGGTTGCTAAGGGGAACAATGTCTCCGAGGTTGGTCTTTGATAATTCACTCGCGAGAAATCAAAATGCGTTTCACGTTCGAGTATCTAGGGCCGTGGATGGGGGGCAAGGTTCGCGAAGGCGGCTATAAATCAATCGGAGCGTCGATATTGGCCGGCGTCGTAAACTCGGACGGATTCCCGGAGGAAATCAGAGAGCGAAATGGCTGAGGCGCGGACTTGCTTCGTGCTTCCGGTAACCCGGCGCGTTTCCTTTCATGTTTCGTGTCGCTCCCGACACGTTTACCGCCGCTTGAGACCGAACACAGGACTCATTACGCGTTTTTCCTTTTGCGAAAAAAATTTCCATTAGCACCCCACGGGACCGTTGACGTTTGGCGAACGCGATTTTTCCCGAGAGCATTTAACCCGCCGGCAAACGACAATTTCTTCCGTAACTGCTCGTAAGACAGAAACATATTTTTCTATACGGTTGGGAAACATTCCGGTGAATGTCTCGCGAAATGTTGGTGCAGGCAACGTAATGTACATGCCGGAATTCAATTGTTTAAATGACACATTGAAAAATACGAGGGATGACATTTTATGCGTGGAACAGAGTAAATTTTCTAAAGGTTGAACAGAGTTAATGCGAGTTGCGAAGAGCTTTGTTGCTCGGCCAGAGTGTATTCTTGCTCGCTGTATTGTTTCCTGGTCAATAATAAGCGAAAGGAGGATGTAACCTTTGTAAATAAATAACTGGAATCCCCGGTGCAAGCTGCATGTAGGATGAAAAGTTAAAGCAGGCAGACGGCCGGGTATGACGCGACATAAATATTAATCTGACAACAGCTTTTCACTTTCCGCTGACAGGGGTAGTTCAGGTGTTTATGTCGATTTAACCAGCTTTTCCACAAGCCGCCGCGCGAAATTGCTCGAGCTTTTTAAGAGAGCCGTGATAAAATGTTTAACGCTATGCCGGACACTTGTGTTAATTGATTCGAGTGACTCCGCGAGCTACTCATTGAATCCTGTTTCAATTGGAAACTCGAGGCTACGGCAATGCACAAACGTCAAAGGGAATATCGATTAAAACTTCACTTTTTCGACTTCGATCGTCGCGAATTGAATTTCTCGCGACGTGTTGCTCCATTCTTTACTTGGCGAAGTGCTGCGAAAAGTTTCGCAGCTGTGCGGCTTATGCATATTTATGCATTGGGTAGAGGCAAAAAAGTAGCTTCGCGACGCGTTCGATGCAACTTTTCGCGAGTTCTTCGCTGTGCATGTCGATGATCCAATACTCGAGTGATGAGTGCAATGGAAAACTATATTTGCACAATGCGAGCACGAGTGGTTCTTGAATTATTGTAACGTGAACATTGTTGATCATTAATTATATGTCAGACGTAATTTAGGATCTAATTAAGACTCGATCAAAACCTAATTAATTCTACAAACAAGGCCCAACAAATTTGACGAAGGTTAAACAAGACACAATCGATTTTACTGGGTTCAACCAAGGTTCAATAAAAAGAAGTCTAACCAAGACACAATCAATTCTACTGGGCCCAACCAAGCTCTGATAAATTGTGCTAACCCGAATTTATCGAGTTCTGAATTTAATGGGGCCCACTCCCGACCGTCCATGAAGCATAAAATTAATATTACACTGTGCAATTTGAAGAGTATAAAGCACCAGTGCTTCAGAAAATGTATGATATCTGTTTGAAGAAGTTGGTAAACACGATGTTCGACTTTTAAAGAGTTTCGTAAGCAACTTCAACAAGTACTTTTTCTTCTTTTTACCACCCTCTATCGCGCGGTCCAGCATCGATCGGTCGAATTCATACTTGTCCGACGCGACGAACGAATTTATTTTCCGCCAGGGACACCGATCACTCTGACAGTTGTCAAATGACTCCGAGAGAAGAAACCTCGGAAAAGGTGTTACGATGTCCAGCTGTCTCCCTCGATTGTTCACACGACACCGTATTTCTCGATTGCAGTGCGAAACAATTTTCCATAGAACACAAATTAATTGTTTTGTTATTGCTGTTACGATGTAACAAAACCGCAGAGCTCGTGTTACAAATAAAAGGGAATAAAATGACTGTAGAATTCCCAGTTCGATGACAATTGGCAGCGAAGTCAATGGCGAACCGGAGTTCAACAAGTGGTGGGAGTAACAGATGGAATAACGCATTGATATTCCGTGACCGAGATAAAGAATATTCGTATAGAGGTATTGTTAAAAAAATACATCCGTATTTATTCGAAATATTCCATTCCGCGTTCCGTTATTTATTTGCAAATTTCTCTCGCGGAGGAACGTTTAGAACAATTCGGAAGGATTCTGGATAAATTTCGGAGATATTTCCTCTCACGGCTTCAAAGAAATTTCACAGGAGAAAACTGCATACGTTTGTCGATCCACTCTGCCGATGCATTCCTCGGGAACTTTGCATAAAACCAATCGCCGAACGTGCTGGAAAGAAGCGGAAAACGTGAAGCAGTGTGTATCCGTTTCGAGTATTCCGTGGTCTGTATAAATGACTACGAATATTAAAAGGGTATCAGCGAACCCGAGACAAAGGAGAAATGGAAATTGGCGGAGCGATTGGAAAAATATTCGCCGCTTTCGAAAATATTTATCAGCCAGGAAAGCTTATCTGCTGGATTTTTATGGGAATCGTGTCCAAAAATATTATCCCAATCATTTAATCGATATGCGGGGATTTGATAAATTTTTTCAATTAATTAGACCCGCTGTCATTGCATTTTTCATCCAACTTTGTGTGTTATGGTGGAAATATTTTCATTTGAAAAAATTCAATATTTATCGTAGCTTTAGGTTTCACGATGCCTCGAACATTGTTGAAACATTTTACTGTCCCCAGGGGTCAGTAGGGATTGAAAATCGACTGATAAAAGGTTGAATTCGAAAATCTGTCAACGTCACCGTTCGGGCATAGTATTCATCCAGCCGTGTTCACAGTTGCATAAACAAGCTGCCCGCGATTATTTTGGCTCGTTCGGACGTCACGCTCTGTAAAATAATGTGCAGTATCGCGGTGATCATTCATATCTCCGATGGCCGTTGCCTTCGGAGCGACGTTCCTGGTGGGACATATGCCAACTCGGATCACCAAGATAGCTGATACATAATTACGCAGTTAAAATAATACCTGATAGTCACGCTAAAAAATTCAGCACCACTACAAAATTTAAACAATTATTAAATACACCACTTTATCCATTCAGACTCGCACCGTACCACAATTTGACAGTGAAGAAAAACATTAAACAATTATCGAATTCATGCTGTTTCCAGTCCTTTTCAATTTGGAATATTTCATGCAGATCTAACATTATAATTTCACTGCGAGACAAAATGAAAAATGGTTGAATCTGCTTCCGTCTTCCAACTTTTCAATCGGGACAATAATTCGCGTCTGTGGATAGACATTCGCACTAAAAGGATAGCTGAAACAATTAAAATAAATTCCCGTCGACGAATGTTTTACTTTTCCGAGGAATAATTGCTCGGTTTAATTTCCACGATGATTAAAACTCCCGCGAAACTTGTGCCCGGCGAATATTACTGTAGAACCTCATAAAATTCTCATTTTCGTTGTGCACAGAGCTAATGAAGCTTTCGCCCGAGTAATGCCGAAAGTTTGTCACCGTTTCTGAACGCAATAATATTTCCGAATATCGCGCAGTGGGTCTGGCGCATCGATCGCGTTACGTAGATTACTGAAATTTATTTCGATTGCCGCGACGCACCGAATCGCCGCGGATATCCGCAGAAAATGCAGACAACGGATTTACGACGTGGCTGCGAATACATTTCTGTTTTAACTCACCGAACTGTCCCCGTCCTTTGTCGAGCATTGTTCGAGCCATTGATAATCGAACATATTCATCATTTACATTATCCAATGATTCTAATAATAATTAAAAATTATTTTCCTTTGTCTAAATATTCTATAGTGCAACTCTGACAATTTTATACATTTAAACAAAAAATATTTCAAGCATGGACAATGATCTTATATTTTTTAAACTTAATCAGAAAAATGTACGCGATCGGAAGAAATCGATGAATTGAACTTCGTTCTGAAATGTCTTACGTAAAAAAAAATAATTTACCGATCGAGATAGGTCGAAGGGGCAGAGTCGAATAATCTCGAGAAAACAATCGTTCGATTTGCCGCAACGTCTCGAGTTACACTGGAACGTCAGTTAGCCTAACGGGTTCGTCGAATTATGGTTCCGGCGGGTCAGACGGAGACACGATCCATTTGCAGAGGACATTAGTGGCTTAGACAGAGGGCAGAGCCAACCGAGATGCAGGAGTATGCATAGCTAACCTTCTCGAGTACGATGTCAGTTGAGACGAAAGTCAGCGACACTACCACTTGCGCCTCGGAGACTGACGGTGTGTTCGGACGATATATTTGCAACTAGATTTTCCATTAAACCATCTCCTATCAAACTGATTAAATTTCCCTCTTCGTTCCTTCTTATAAAAATCTATCAGAAAAGATTGCATTATGATTTCTCGAGGATAGACGGAGACTACGAGACGTCCAGCGAGGGTCACGTTCGGTTTTCCAAAGACAAAGCTGTGACCGTTCCTGCAGACTTATGCTCAGAATATGGTGGATCAGATCCCAGCTCGAAGGAAGAAGAGTCGTCGCAAACCTTCAGCAGAAAGTCTGTTCTAATCAAGTCTGAGTCGATGCCAGTGTTACAGAAGGTATCCTCTACCGAAGAGGACCCTGATTTGGGACAAGTGGTGCAGACATCAGCTTCGTCCTTAGCTTGTCAGAGAAAGATCAAGGTTATCGTGGCAAAGATGGCGCCGTTATTGTCTCCCTGGTCTAATATGAGCTTGGCTTCTTCTGCCACATCTAAGACAGAACTGGATGACGATGGGTACACAGCTAGGAAGATGGAGTCTACGACCCAGCTGCCTAACCTTGAGGTGACCTAACTCTCTCTCCAGAAAAACTGTCAGAAACCTCTCCACCCTAAAATTTTCAATCCCTTCCCACAGAATCCACAATTTTTATCAAAAGGATCAGAATCGTCGCACACGGGTTTCAGATCACCCAGCCTTCTCTCAGGGAGCCCATTAGACCCTGAATCGCAAGCAGACCTGATCAAAATCGCTCAGAACACTCATTCGTCCATCAAATCCTTTTATATTCCACCCAGCTCTATGAAGAAAGAGGTTACTTCGAGCCAGTGGCGGGTCAAGAAGGATCTGGACACTCTTTTGAGGATCGATGACGAGCTGGGCCCTCTCCAGCATAAGCTGAACGAGATAACTGGCAAATTCCGCGCTATGAATCTCACGGACCCGTCCCTGCTAAGACCGGAGCATTACACGTCTTCAACAGTGTCTGGGTACTATCTACATCGAACGGAAACTTACGGCGCTAACAAGCCCATCCACGTGACTGGACAGTGTCATCATATGGTTAGCAACCCTTCCTGGGAGGTTAGAGTCGTTGACAATCCTCCCAGTCCACCATTTCAACCAGTCAGACAAGAAGCCATCAGTTTAAGTCACGATGTCCGTTCAACCAGGAACACAAGTAGCAACGATGTTGTTTTGGGTCAGGGGAGCTTCGTAGCAACTAGGCAGGTGTCAAAAAGCAATTGGCTAGCCGGGGAGAGCAACAGCTTCGTCAGCATGAAAAACTCGTGGTTCGAGTTTGAGGATGGTATTAAGAAGGATCCTTCGGGTTCCATGATCCCCAATGTCAGTAGCTCGTTCTACATGTGTCCTAAGCATAAGTTGGACTATCAGAAGCCTGAATTTGAAGCTGGAACCAGTGGAGCTTTAGATGACCCTAAACCAGGTGGATCTGGACTGCCTTCAAGACCTGGAAAACACATCGACACCATCCCTAATACTCTTTGTCAACCCTCCACTAGCACGGAACCACAGCTCCACATGATCAGAGTGAACACCACAGTGGAGAAACACTATGGTCGTATAATTGCTGGCGACGACAGGCCCGAGGAAGCAACGAATTTTAAACCAAATGAGAACAGTTCTGAGATCGTAGAGGGTCCACTGAAGCAGAATGTGTCCCAGATGATGCTGATGGGGTCCTCCAGCAGCAGCAAGACCCACTACGTCAACTATACTCGAGTTGACAGTCAGACGTCCTTGATCATCTCCAAGAGGGATCAAGCTGTTGGTACATCTAAGCCAGAGGAAACACAGCTGGTCTGCAAGAATTCTAGGACTGGCGCGAAGAAGAAGGTCAGGGACCTGGATGTCCAGTGTTCAGGGTATAACTTGAGATACCATCATCAGAAGGAGATAGTGTTCAGACGATCAGTCGAGAGTCTGCTGAAGCAAACACCCTCTGATGGCAACAGTTCGATGTCTGATCAGACGAAGGAGGTAGCTAAGTCTGACGAGAAGGTTCTGGTAGTGCCAGTGTTGTTCGTCGATGGGATGCCAGAGCCACCTAGCATTCCTCTGTTCAAATTCACCAAGTCCAGGTGCTCTTTAGACAAACCTGCTCACAGAATGGTGGTGGTGAGGAAAAGAGACATTCTCAGACATAATAATCTGGTGTCTGACACCAGTGCAGAGTCCCTGGACATGGACGATCATCTTCGGATGAAAATGCTAGCCAAGGAACAATGGAACAGTGGGGTGTCCCTGTCTGTCAGTCGCAATCCTTCATTCGTATGCAGCAAGCATCACTCTCAGGTACTCGATTCCGTCTCCAGACAGTCTGACAGATGTCAGAGGACTGTCAAAGGCAAGAGGCCAGGTAGTTTGATATCTGGAAGCACTCATGGTAGTAGGACTTGCTCCAGCTCTACGAAAAAGGGAGGGAAAAGGCTGATGCTAGGATTGAGGAGCTCTCCCGAAGACTTTCTCTGCGACACTTGAATGATTTTACTCACAGTCGTTTGCTTAGAGGACTAACTCGAGGAAATGTCAACGCTGCAGCTTGTAACTGTGCCACGAGTTATGGCTGCCTTGGTGGGCCAGGTGCTCCACTGACTTTTGGTGGACTTGGAAGAGGCATCGCTTTGGTTATACATGAATTCGGTCGTTGTAAATAAAGATGCGATTTTTATACAGTTTTTACTTTAAACAAGTATGGATAGTGGTACGAATAAATATTGTGTCAGTAAAAAGGCTGTCTTTCAATTTGCTAGGGGGTCTCGCTGTTAGAGGAGCTAGAGAAATCGTTTCGGTACTTGAAGCTAAAGGTATTCTAATTGGAAATCACGTTAGGCTACTTTCAAAGTCGAACCAGGATCCTGTTGAACAAACTCGAAGCACTTAATCCCGAAACCATGCATTTTCTCTGGTCTGTGAGATGTTAATGCGTCCCATAAACCGGTTAGCCTACCGGCTCTGCATCCTCCGGCAGCGTGTTGCTCAAACACCAGTCGCGTTTCGCTCCAAACAAACGCACGGTTTGCACAGTTGCATCTGCTGGTGTCAGCAAACACACACCGCTAAAACGAATCTGGTTATATCAGCGGTGTCAGTAACGCAGAGCCGCTCGGCTAGGTGATAAGTGGCAGCGGCGTAATCATGCTGCCGGATCACAGCCAGTGAACCCGCAAACCGGTTTCCCGGACCCGTGGAGATCAGTTCTTGCTGCGTGTCCAATCGTAAATCGCGGCTGATCGGGGATCGGCCAACTGTTGCACGTCTTACACTCGACTGCAGCCTTCTCTATCCACATCCTAAATGAACAAAAATGTTGAAAAATAGCAAAATTTATCCCCAGTTTCAACCGAAAGCAAACTTTTCACAAGCGAATTACCCAGGTCGAAGACAGCCACGAGTTTGGCGGCGGGAAACTTCAAGCATACCTTGGCCACGAACTTCCAAACAATTCCAGCAGTTGAATAACTGTCGAAAAGCTTCTTGGCCAGGTTCGTTGGGGTACTGTCCTCGAACAAAGTGGTTGGTCAGGTACACTAACGGGCCGTGGTTTTGCCAGACAAGCCATTCTTCCGGCTCGCCCCTCCTCTCAACGGAAAGCTTCGCCCTTATTAAGATAAAAGGGATGACGATGAAATTAATGAAAATACTGGCCAGTTCAGGAATAACGTGGTCGATCTTCTTTGAAGTTCTGTTGGCGAATTGTCCAGCAATTGTTGGTACACCTGTGAAAGACGTCATTGCTCGGAGGTCAGTCTGTGTTTGTTGACGTAGAATGGTTTCTGGAGGTAGAAATAGATTTTAGAACACCGTCTGTTCAACGAGAGGCTCTTAGTGATAGTTTAAAAGCATTATGCAGTAAAGTTCGCGCGGATTCGGACTGCATTAACGTCAGTCTAGGTTCGTTTGATGTCCGACGCTCGAGTGTAGATAAACGCGCGTTCCCTGGCTGAATTCCAAACAACACCGTGCCTGTCATTGACATTTATCGGCGATATTTACAACGTCGAAGCGCCATTGTCTGGTTGGTCACTTTAACGAGCTTGGGCGTCTCTCGGTCAGTGACAGACATCAATTTTGCGAACGCCGGTACACGTTGACGTGACAACTGCTGTCCCTCTATTTGCACTGTCATCTACTTTGAATTACTGTTATTTAACACGTAGCATTTATTTTCTGCCGTTCGCGATCGCGTTGAGCTGGACCTGACCGAGGAAGAAAGAGGCAGGAAGTTTCTTAGCGAACGACCTGCTGCACCAGTCACTTTATCCACGTACAATAACAAATCCTGGTTGATTATTAAAAATAATTAAATTTCCAATTGCCAAGATGGTCTCAGATTTTTCCTAAACCCTATTGTTGATTTTCCTCTTGGGCCAATAATTATTATTAACAAATATCAATAATAATTATTATTACCAATAATTACTAGAATGTAGTGTTCATTGACTGGTATTTTTTATATTTTTTATTTAACGTTTAATAATGAAAAATAATAATTATTTAATTTTGATGCAGGGGACTTGAAAAGTGACATACCCAAATCCTTCTGACCTGTTCCAAGCTGTAGTCTCATAAGTGAAAATTACTTTGGTCTACTCCAAACTACGATCCCTCAAGATCTCTTAACTGAAAATCATCTTACATCACTTTAGACTATGATCTCCAGGTTGATATCATCTTAGACCACTCGAGACAATGATCCCCCCTGATCTCCTAAGTGCAAGTCATCTTAGCCCGTCTTAGCATGATCCTCAAGGTGCTAATCAGCTCGATCCTGTAAGTACCAATCATCTCGAGCCTAGGATAATTTCACCTGGTACTTCTCAGAAGCTATGATCACCTAATTCTGAACCACATAAATCAACAATCGTAAACACTTAAATCCCAATTCTCGGACACATAAAATCTTGGCTGAATAACACACACACTGACCTAAATGCACAGCATGCGTCCTCGCTAACAAGTGAGTCACAGGTCAATAAACTCACGGTCTGTTTACGCAGGATTATTTACAACCGCGCGGAGGATGATAGGCTGCTTTTAGGGAGTTGATCGGAACGAAACGAATTGCGGCAATTGCACGAGGCTCCTTAAATCTCTCGGAATAGAAAGGCAACTTATTCGAAGCGCCAATTTACCCAGATCACCGAGAAATATTTACTGTAAGTGGCTCGGCTAGCTATTAAGGCTCGGCTAATCCAATCGAATTTCTCTCTCGACGGGCAGATCCCTTGGTCGTTTCCCCAAACGAGACACGCCACACAGCTTCACCCTCGCTATAATAGCGGCTATGGCGAATTCCTCGTCGATCCGATAACCGACCATGTCGATGCTGTGTTCCGACGGCGAGCGTAAAGCATCCGTGACAGCCGGGGACAAATAACATTTCGCCGGCAACCGCTTGCAACTCGGTGGCTTCTCAAATAAATTTCTCTCTCCGCGGCGAACCACGAATTTTTCCCTCCCTGCCTACTCGGCTCGGGTTACGTAAACATTCCTCCTATTAGGGGATTGCAAAAGAACCCAGCAGCTTGTTGATACTGCCGACGGGAGATTATGCAACCCGCTATTGTTCAAGTAGAACGCGTGGGCGTGGAAGATGGAACACGAGGAAATTATTTCTCTGCTCGTAATTAAAAAACAACCCACCAGAGTATCCTTGAATATTGTTAGGATCTTAATGTTCGTGAGGGATCTCCTGAAAATTGTACGGTGAACAAATATTTTACTGAATGTACTCTGGAAGAGGTAATTATTAATCATTATTAAATTATATTAAATTAACTGTGGTCGAAAAAATGTTTCTTCGCATCCTGGTATATTCTTAATAATGATACCCTCACTGGTTGTCTCAATAGATATTCAAAGGAAACAGAAGATTGAATTAATTAGTAGAGAAACAGTTAAAATTTTTATTATTAAAAATCGTGACATGGTATAAGACTTTGAAACTTCGAAGCTCCCTTCTATCCTTCAAAGACTTCGAAACTTCAGTTACAACCCTAGTTCTGATCAATTATAATTTCTGACAAAATTTTTTTTCTGTAGCAAACTCAAACAAATAAAATTTCTCTAGCTCCACAAAAAAGTTCAAATCGTATAGTATTATTTTATATATAATATAATTTAAATTATATTAATTTATATATTAGGGTAAAGTAAAAATGTAAAAAAGTGTATAAAAGGAAGTTGCTAAAGGATTTGTAACTCCAAGGGGAACCAAACAAATACTACATATATATGAATAATTAATAAAATACTACATATATATATAATAAAATAAATTAAAAAATATAAATTAAACAAAGTTCTCGTCTTCTCAGGAGTGTCGAAATATTGGTGGGAGTCACTGTATCTCAATGTATTGCTAAGTTTGTCATTAACTGGGAGAGAGCGGGGGTAAATTCGTAAACAGCTAGAGACAATTTCGCTGAACAAGAAGATTCCTGCCTGTCGTTCTGGAAATTCTGAAATTGGGCGGACAGGGTGACCGAAGAAACGCTCCCAACGACGACAACGTGTCTCAAACGCGAAACGTCCTCATTATCTCACACACGTTAAAACTTGAAACGAGGAGAGAACCGAGGACTCGGCGCTTTTGTAACAATTCCGAGGCAGCTTTTAACGAGACGCGGCGATCATAGAGTCGGGCCGCAGTCGACGCTACTGCCGCGCGCCGCGTCCGCTGGAAATTTGAAGCACAGTCTATCGAGTGAATCATTAAAATCCTTTGTCGGAAACTTCAAGAACAGGGATCCTTTCCGCGAGGTCTTGCCGCGTGCATAAAGGGCGAGAGCTCGTGGTTGTTCGTAATGCAATTTCCTGCGGCATTCTTTTGTACCTGGTCCGACCGCAACAGACTGAGGAGCATCAGCGAACGCGAATTTTTTTCACGACAGAGTATCTTCATTACAGGGCTTGGCCACTTTTCAACCTGTTCCTCAAGCACGCTTCATTCCCACCCAAGTTGAGATACGAGAGTAATTGGTTCCATGTCTGATTCGAGTCGCAACTGATATATACAAGTCATGAATTATTCGCAATCATGATGCTGTTCCAACTCAGGCAACACTACTAACTTAGTCCGTGTCTCAGTTAAATCATAAACCTACCATATAATTAACTTCTGACGTACATTGAAAGAAGTGGAGGTAATTATATAGAAACGGTCTGCGTACTCCGATTTTGATGAAATTTTAATACGTTATAGCTTTGGATATTTTTGAACAACTTTTTTATTTTGCAATATAGGGGGGACGCTTTTAGGTTTCGAGATATTTGCAAAAGACTATTGCTAATACTGTATCGAATTTTTTGGAAGGCTTACTGCAGGAATACGAAAAATTTAATACAGTATTAGCGATAGTTTTTTTGCAAATATCTCAAAAACTAAAAGCAATATATTGTAAAGGAAAAAGTTGTTCAGAATATGTTGCTGCATAAAACATTAAAATTTCATCAAGATTGGAGTACGCAGACCTTTTCTACATAATTATCAAATTATCTGTCTGTTTGCGAAATTTTCACAAAAATTCATTAAAACCTATTCCTACCTACCACCGCAAAAAAAAATATTTTTTTAATCATTTTTTAATTAATTTCGTTAAATTTTCTCGTCTAAGAATAAAATCTCATAATCAGCCAGTATTCATTATTGCACGTGGACAAAGTCGTCAGGGTACAACTAGCATAAAGAATAGTCTGTCCAAATGTCGAAGGACTCGTCAATCAAAACCAAACTGATTTCGCATACCCGCGATTAACGCGATCGTCTGTAAATCTGCGAAGCGATCTATTTAGAATATTGCACTGTATTAATAGCTTTTAGAAATTGTTTGATCAGGACCGTTGCCAACTGCAAGATATTTGCAGATATTAGTTGAACCGACACGTGAGTCGTTTGTCACGGTCGTTCGTGACGAGCTGAAATTCGACCTGCGAATAGGGTTCCGCATTAATTTCGCGCGTAAATAACCGCGGTTGCAAATTCGGTACAGATGCGCGAGTTCCTCGACGCTCCATTAAAATGTGGGAATTTTGAAACAGTTTGCAACATCCCTGCGAAACGTATTTCCTCAAATATCACAAAGCCAAAAAAAAAAATACAACGAGCCAATTAAAAACGCGACGCAACATGAAATTCAATAATGCGTTAAAAGCTACGAAATTATTCCGCTGTAGCTGTCGCATCGATCTTCAGAATTTAACAAAATGGTTGTATGAAGTTTCATATTGCATTAACGATAATGAAATTATTATCTCTCCCTCTGTGTATGTGTGTGCATCTGCTGCATTAATGCGATAAAAACGTCACGTAAAATGCAGGAGTGCATTAAAAGCATCCTCCAATTGTTTATAATATCTCTTGCAGCATAATTCGATAGAAACGGTCTTGAACTTTTTCCCTTGATTATTATTTCCAATGCGAGGGGATGTTTTCACCCCCGTGCGTCGGAAATCCGCAAAAGAGGTCTTGCTTCTTTAAATTTCGCCGGAGCTTTCCCGTGGAGATTCTATTTTCCGTCGGGATTTAACGAACCGGATACTCGGAAATAAAAAGAGTGTTCCGCCGATGTATCGCGTGCGCGCGCGATGCGAATGTAAATACAACTTCCGTACGTGTGTCCGCAGAGGGATGAGGCTTGACCGTGCGCTTTGCAAATATGTAGCGACTCGCGGTGACGACGCGCGGTCGCGAGTTATTGCGTTGAAGTGTTGCCAATCGTGAAATTTCGCGGTCATCTTGTTTATCGGTTTCGCGGGCCGGTCGATTCAGCGCGGAGAGTCACGAGAAAATTCGGCCGGGTACGTCGCGCGTCGCCGAAGATTGCGGAAATAATGATCTCCCGTGAACGGACGATTGCCTCCGATCTTCCAGCGCCTGAATAAAAATTCGTTCCCCGTTGAAAAATCTATTTCCGAGAGGATGATGTTCAATCTCGACGACGCCAGTTCTGAAAAATTGCAAACCTCCGCACGCGAGATTGAACTGGACGTTTTTGCATCGACGTTCCTTCCAGCAACGTCAGATTCAGCAAAGAAATTCCGCCGATAAGTGATCGCTCGCATGATTTCCTAAAGTCGAAATAAATGATCTCGAATCAATTTAGAAAGATGAATTTTTTACAAAGGGTACCTTTGTAATTTTTGGCAACGAACATTTTTTTTGTTCAACTAATGATCCTTTCACCTGTTGCGTAAAAAAAAAATTTGTACACGTTTTTGAGGATATTATTCAGTTTACTTCATTTTTTATTAAGGCTCTAACGGTTCAGCGAAAATTTGAATAAATAAATTTAATGCTCCTCCAAAAATGAAAAACAAAAATTCTTAGAACCCATAGCTTTTTTAAGTAATATGCGAAAAACCAAAACAAGGTAATAAAAATCGTTCGACACCCCAGAGTACCCCTAAACGACGTGTAAAAATTCATTTAGTTCGGTATACTTTCCAGGCGAAAGTACCTGGCGACTGGACTAGGTTTTGTTCCGCTTGGAAAGCGGGGAGAAATACAGTAAAAGGAACGGTTAAATTGCGTGCGGTGTGTCCGCAGCGGTATCTGCAGTTTTGATTAAATCAACCGGAGGACTGGTGAATGGGAGCGTAAGTGGCTCCCTCTGTAATTAAAATTGTGCAGAATAATTGCAGCGTGTTCGAGTGTGCTCCGGATCGACCCAATCTGCTTAAATTTACATGGCGGAGCAAATCCGTCCGCGTCGAGTGTAACGCATTCATTCGGGTAATTAAATCGAAATATGTAAACCCGCCCGGCACGCTAATCGATGGGAAGATAATTGCCAGGAAAATCGGGACGTTCATGGCGTTCGCCTAGCGTCGCTGTAACGCCCAAATGTAATCGACCGTGGTTCTGTGTAATATGTAATTGCGGTTCGTTCCGGTGTTTTGCAGGGGTGCTGCCAGCCAACACGATAAATAATGCCGGGGCGGGGATGAAGTTTCGGCACGCTCCTTTTTCTCGTTTCGCTCGATTATAATTTCAAATTGTAATCAACGGTTCTACCACCGCGGGCTGTACGCGAAACTTCTGCCAATTATTTAACGATTGATGATGTTTCAATCACGCCCGACTGAGCCAGAAGCCAATTCTCGTTCTACTTCCTTACAAGAGAAACCACAATCTCATCAAAATTTCATATTTAAACATTTCTAAACTAATGAAATTGATGTTTTCAGCAGAAAAATTCGATGTTATGTTACCAAGTGTTTTTCTTTTCTTTTTGTTTTTTTTTTACACCGAAGTTAATTTGAATTATATAATTTACAGGATTTTTGTTATTTTGATTTTATGATTTCAACGTTTGCTATTATAAATGTATAATTTACTGAATTTAATAAATATATAATTTACAGTGTTTTAATTTTTACAGACGCAATTATTTCTTAACAATGAGTTTAAACTAGACCGAAACATTTAAAAAGTTATAGTTATTTGCAAAATTGCTTAGGTAAAACACACAGAATCGAATCTTTTCGCAGAAAACATCAATTTAATTTATTTACAAATTGTCGTTATTCAAAAATCGTAAAGGTAAAAATCTGAATGAATTCGACAACTTGTATATCGACGTAAGCTATGCGTCCAGATTTTTCTAAAATCTTTGAAAAACGATTTTCTGAATTTTCTTCATACTTATCCCTGCGACGAAGATAGGGGGTTGAAAATTGGAGTAAAATGAACAGCGACAGTAAGTTACCGAATGAACCATCGTCGATTCAATTTGGTAGATCACCGTGCTCACCGAAGCTCGCAGCTTTCGCCCGTGAAATCAGATTCCGCGGCGTTGGATGTGTTTCGAAAAGCGGCGAAGCTACTGTGCCGAAATAAAACAGCGGAGTTAGCGTTCGCCGCTAACAATCCAAATTTCTCCGAGATTCTCGAAGCGGCGTTAAATAATTCCACTGGTTCGTTAAAAGCGACCGAAATTGCATTCGCAAACATTTTCGCAGAGCGTGCGCGGCCGCGAGTCGCGCGGCGTCAGAAGCGTTTAATTAACGCTGCGAGTTACAACGGCGCAGACAGCGCGGGGGTATGAATTACGTCTCCCGGCCGTAACTAACGTGTTATGCAATTAAATGTTGCACCGTCCGGATCCCGGGGAACGCTCTAGACTTTCCCAGATACCCCGCGCGGCCGCCTCGAATTCCGAAAATAATTATTCTCACGCCGCGATAATAATTACGCGGTGCACCGTGCCGAATTATCGTTCCAAATGCTCCCGGGGTTACTCGTCGAACGAATCCTGCGTGGGTGTAAACATTTTCTCGGTAGCTCCTTGGAAAACACACAAAGAGAGTGAGAGAGACAGAGTATCCAGGACAAAGTCCCAACGGTGGTTTTGCTCTTGCGGAAGATTGATTGTAGCCTCATTCTCCGCCGTGGTCGCAGGCCTTGAAGGAACTCGATTTTTATAGCGACGCACACAAACAGAGCAGTACCTGTGAGTGATCAGTGGCATGATTATTGGCCAGGCCCATTCATCGTTGTTGATCTCGTCGCATAAACGATTCCTCGCAGACGGGTTTATGGCACTGCCGGCGCGCCGGGAATCACGTGTCGACTGCAACCGAGTGTAGATGAGTTATTCGAAATCATGTGCGGCCTATTGGTGGCCGTCCATGATGCTGTTGCTGCATCGCTGACTCTCGAATGGCTGGCTATGAAATTATGCAGCACCAATTGCAGACAAAAGTGTGTACAACCGGTGATTGCTCGGCTCGAGAGCCGAAATCTCGATTCTGGTGTATGACAGAGAATTGCATTGGTCACTGACCACTCACCGCGGTCACGATTAATTTACTAATTTAATCGAGGAAAGATTTTAAATCAGATACAAAAACTTGCATCGCTGAATTGCGAATCACTGGCCACGAAATTAAGCTGCCGAAATCTCGATTTGATTCTGGTGTATGACCGACAATTTCTTTGGTCACTGACCACTCACCGTGGTCATAATTAATTTAAGAATTCTATCAAAGATTTTTAATCAGATACAGAAACTTGCATCGCTGACTCTCGAATGATTGACTATGAAATTAATCTGCCTACATTTCGACTTGATTCTGGTGTATGACCGACAATTTCTTTGATCACTGACCACTCACCGTGGTCATGATTAATTTAAGAATTCTAACAATCAAAGATTTTTAATCAGATACAGAAACTTGCATCGCTGACTCTCGAATGATTGACTATGAAATTAATCTGCCTACATTTCGACTTGATTCTGGTGTATGACCGACAATTTCTTTGATCACTGACCACTCACAGCGGTCACGATCAATACAGATCATTGAAACTTGCACAGTAAGAGTCCATTGTTCCCGCAAGTCAAAATGTTACGTTTTCACAATTTGCAAGAACTATGTGACGAAACACAAGTTAGACAACGACACTTGCTAACTGTGAGCGCTGTCGAAGGCGCGAATATTGAACTTGTTGCCACAGATGCAAATATTGCCGGCGGGGAATTTATGTCACCGAGACCTGGCGAGGACCGACGCCTTTCGTCCGTTACAGCTCAATAGGATTAAATGTCTGCACCGTATTAATTGCATTACGCACACGCGGCATACGGTGTCGGCCCGATACTTGTGTTCGCGTTACCCTCGCCAACGTAATATCACTTCCTTTTTTAATGAAAACATTCCGAGCGTTTTTAAATGTATTTTCATAAATCCTCCGATGTTTTCGGTACCTTGTCAGAATTTGAAGCGTCGACGACAGAGTTGCTTTTCAATTTCCTCGAATATCATGAAGCTTGATTTGAATCGTGTTTTTTCGACGACACCGAAGTCACACGTCGTTCATATTTCGTTGGCGGTGGTTTCGAGAACCTGTTCCCGGTAGATAGTAGCGTAATTTATGCATTAGATAGCTCGAGAAAATTTTCGGTCTTTTATCCTGGCGGTCGAGAGCCACGGCAGTTACACGAAAGCAGATGGGCAAACTTAGTCCGGCTCCACCGTTTCAATGTGAATGCATTATCGTTAAAATGAATTTTAATTGCGTCGCCGCAGGCTAGAACAGTCGCGGTTCCGATTGCCATTAAGTAGAATTACACGGTAGGACGTTTCTCCTCTTGATTCACGTACTCCCGGGGCCAGAGTGAATTCATTCCTTCGGGATTCAGGACGCAGGTACATGTTCTACCAAACGCTTCCTCCAGCCAGGCAATTTTTCTCACGATTATTTTTCAGGTATCCTCGAAATTCACGTAATTCAGCCCCGCTGCGGACTTCACTACCGGCAGCGTTTCAATTACCCGAACAAGAACAACGATTTTCCATTACACCTCGAGCGTCGGACGTGCACCAGAGAAGAGATCAGATAGAAATTTCCTCGATCAATCTTCGTCCACGTAACAGCTTAATCGTTTCCCACGATATCAGAAATCGTAATTCGCGAGTTAAGTCGCACGGCCGATTCCCGATTCGAGTTCTCTCGGAAGGAAATTCCGGTAAAAATCTGTGGAAAATACCACGGCTTTGTGCAAACGAGTTTGTATTTTCGATTTTCACATATACAGGGTGTCTGAAAATTGCTTCGACATCCGGAAATTCTCGAGTTTATTTGAAGCAATATTTTCCTTTGCAAAAATGGCATCCTTGACTTTGTTATGGAGTTATCAACGAAAAACACTGACCAATCAGAGCGAAAAAATTAAATAACGTAAAAAAATAATACTTAAAATAAAGAAAATAAATATATATATAAATTTTTGTAAAGAAAAATGTTGCTTCAAATGATCTCAACAACCTCCACTTTCCAGATGTTGAAGAAATTTTGAGCACATCCTGTATATTCTGAAGTTGACACTCTTCGCTGCATAGTTGTCGCAGTTTCCACGATATCGATCAATAAAAATTCGTCAACATAGTTGAAATATATTTAAACAAGCACACACAGTTCCATTATCGTACGTTGCTTAATGTTCACAGGAAAAAGTGTCGAACCTTACCGAGGCTCTCTTATATCGCCGCGAATATTGTCAGGTGTATAATTACTGAAGTTTTCAAACATCGTTTCACAAAAACGTATGCGCATAACTCAACTATACGTAAACAGGTCTGTGAAGTTTCATAATTAAATGTCGTCCGGTTCGCTCGAAAAACGAATTCCGAATTGCAGCGAGGCTAAGGGACAAGAGAGCAAAAATTGTGTATTTCGAAAAAATAAAAAAATATTCTTTTTTAAGACATTTTTAAAAATGAAATTGGGAATGACATTGTTTGTTCTACATTTTAAAAGAAAAAGTTTTCTTATCTTTGCTAGAGACAAATTTCTGTTTGACCAGTCCTTGAGAATTCCAGTGGTGTTAACACCGAGCGTACTCGACATTGAGGCAAAAAAATTATGGTCGTCGTGTGTAAACGTTTCGCCATCCATGATAAATGAATTTAAATTTGTTGTACATTTTAAAAAATGTAACAATCTTTATTACAATTTCGATCGAGAAAAACTTTAATTTGTCGTGTGATAGCATCATTGTCTTCGTGTGTAAATGTTTGGCCATCGATGATAAATGAATTTAAATTTGTTGTACATTTTAAAAAATGTAGCAAATTTAATCTTTATTACAATTTCGATCGAGAAAAACTTTCATTTATCGTGTGGTGGTACCATTGTCTTCGTACATTGCTTTGGCAGTGTAGTTGGGCGTTGCAGTACGTGACCAAATATTGGAAGAAGATAAGCCACATTCTATTTACGAAAAATATTCCCGCGGAGATTTCCACAATGGCGCCATATTGCCGGGTTGATGGACAGCAGAATGGCCGAAGGAAACATCTCCCGGAATAAGGGGAGAAATCGCGGGGAATATCCGGGAACGTTCGCTTCCGATTCGCGGCCAAAGTGTTCGAGGATTTCCTCGGAGCGAGAACCGCCTGGCAGAAGTTTCGTCGGGAACTGAAAAAGTATCGGCCGAGAATTGAAATCTACTTACCCGACAAGCTTTTTTCCTGCTGGTGGTTCCGCGAGGAACGCGGACTCGAACTGAATAGGTCAGGAGATTGTCGCATTGTGTCCCGGACGCCATTGTTATCTCCTTTAATATAAATTTTCTTCAGACGTCGTCGGTGTTCCTATCGCCAGCGAACATTTCGCTGAGAGATCGATTGGTCACGGCGTTCGCTGTAACGAGCATAATTTAATTACGTCCGCCACATTGGCGAATAATCAGTGTTCATAAGCGAGACCCGAAGACAATACAAGGGATGTTACAGATTCAATGGTGTCGAAACGTTCAGTTTTCTCGGCTGATTACCTTTTTTACTGTCACTGTAGCGTCTGCAGAATACAATAGCGTTCGTTTCACCATGATACGAGTACTGGAAGTGACCCACTTACGTTTAAGATGTTGATACCTGGTTCCAATAAATTTTTTCTTGATGCTACAACCCGTGGCACAATGTTTCCGACCATTAATACCAATTTTAGAGAAAACATTTACAAGTTAGAAGTATAAAATATTACTTTATGGAGTTAAAACTGATGGTAAATGAAAAGGGGCTTATAACATTTGTAATAACAAAGAAACGAGAAAATAAATGGAAAATGGAAAATGTATTGGCACATTGTAATGTAAAATGGCACAAGGGTCCATTTTAATAGAGGAAGGTTCGTCGCACTGAGGTGTGCCCCATTATATAAGTCAAAAAAGTATTTATTAAAAATCAAGAACACCAGCAGATTTTAAAAAAATACACCACGTACAAAACGGAATATAAAAATTACAAAATGTGGTTTCGACACAAAATTTAGTGAGATTCTAGTTACTTGCTAATTATGTCACGTGGTGTTCCTATCCTCTAAATGAATTTTTTTAAATTCATTTTTCGAAATGAATGACGTTGATCCCATTTAAATCCGACCACTGGAAAGTGCTTCGGATATTTGTTTTGTACGTTAACCTATTTTTTTTGTGCTAACGAAACACGTGAAATTATTCCGGTGGAACACCTTGTAAAGTCGCCTAATGTCCGCTTTGCATAATTTGTTTGTACGCATTTAAATGTCTTAGCGGCGAGTCGGTCGATTTGTATGGAAAAATATGCGACCCAGTGTCGATAAAAACATACCGTTTCTTCCGTTGTCTCGCTCTCGATATTTGCAAACAGGCATATATTTACGAGAATCGTTGCTTCGAATTTTCATTCGCGTTACTATATAACCATGGATGAATATTCTCACGAGACGTGCAATTACAATATTTTACGGCACATCATTTTCGGAATATTGCACGTTTCCGAAAGGTCGACCGCTGCCGGCGACGTTGTAATTCCTAATGTTTAAAATTAATATTACAGCGACATGTACGCAATTAAAATTTGACATTTATGTTGGTATAAAAGCTTCCGTGTCTAGCACTCTTTTTTTATTCTCTCCATGATAATATTATTCCTACCGGTGTCGTTTCCTAACTGCGCACACACAACCTACTGTTACTCCGTTCCGATGATATATTTCTGTTGACGTAACGGCAATGTAGTAGATGATAAATGTGTGATGCCAATTATTGGATCGTATGGTATGCCTCGAGGCATTACACTCACGTGTTTTTCATTACGCGTTGATCTTGTCCTCGTTGAATGAAGACGAACACCGGCTACCATAAACGACGGTCCGCACGCTGAAACATTACAACTATGCGAATGTCTTCATTTCTCACAGCGAACCGCTCGTGAAATCTTATGATTATTGTCGTGGAACGTTCGCAGGAAATGCCTTAAATAATACCGAACATTTTCTGGACGTTCTTGCCTCCGAAAGATTACCATGAACGAAACAATGTGAAAACGAGATAAACAACGAAAATAACAATAAAATCGTATGTTTTTCGTGGGAATTGATTGAACACGTTTCTTCAAATATAAATATAAATTAAACAAAATAACATATAATATATAATAACAACGACACATATAAATTATACAAAATATAAATTAATGTAAAAATCTTGGTATTTTTAAGATTTTTATTTTAAATTATTTTAAAAGACAACTGTTTTGCAGTAAGACATATTGTCCAGTAGCCCATTTCCTGGGTTGGACGTTCAAAACTATCTTAACCCATTCACTGCCAGGATAATTTAGATCGTCTTGCTTAGATTGGCAAGAAAACATGGACTTTCACAAAATCTAATAATATTATTTCCTTATCATCATAATCATCCTTTCTAATAATTCCTAACGGCAATAAACTAACTAACAATCTAAACAATCTTGGTATATACGCTTATTATAAGATATCTTGTAGTTGGCAATGAATGAATTAATTAGGCATCTTGGTATTTTATGGGCCAATAATTTTATGTGGAAAGTATTTATGGTAATTATTGCCGTAAGGGTGGCCATACTCCGATGTTGATGAAATTCAAATATATTATGCAGCAACACATTTTGAACAATTTTTTCCTTTTCCAATATAGAGGGTCGCTTTTAGTTTACGAGATATTTGCAAAAAACTATTACTAATATTGTATTAAATTTACAAAAAAATCAAGGAGTAGTCTTTCAAAATTGAAAGCTCGTACCATATAGAGTGAGACCCTGTTTTCTGTCATCCCCACAATGTGTCTACAAAGAAAAAATAAAGAGATGCAGAGCATGCAAGAATACGAAAAATTCAATACAGTATTAGCAATAGTTTTTTGCAAATATCTCAAAAACTAAAAGCGATGCCCCTAAATTGGAAACGGAAAAAGTTGTTTAAAATATCAAAATTGGATTGTGACCACCCTTTCACAATAATTTCCGTATTTATCATACACATTAGAAAAAGTATGAAGTCATCTAGACAATTTTCATCTAGACACCTCTGTGCCCATTACTTTTGACTGGTTATTTCCCATGAACAATATCATAAAAACAACGTATACAACAGTCACTTTTGACGGCCGCCTTAGTGCAAAGACTAAATTTCAACAAAACTAAAAATGGTGGAGAATGCTCACCCGTTGGCAGCACAAGGGTACCATTGTGAAGAAGAAGGGTTGAAAGAATCAATGAGAGACAGCTCGCGTTTCATTCACAAAAGTAGGGAGAAAGAAACGTAACACTGTCGATCCATGGCGTCCGTGGGAGTCTTCTGGGGTCGGGTCGGTCCGCATGGTTAAGGGTTGAAGGTACCCGGTTAGCGCGGCTGGTGATCGGCCCTCGTCACGTTAGGCCTCGTGCGTTTCCGTGGACGGTCGGCGTGGTTCGTGGCGACCCGTTGCGAGCCAGCAGCGCCTCTGCGCGGGTAGTTTCGGTGGTTGCTCGGCGGGCTGGTGGACCTCGTTGGTCGTCGATCGTGTCCGTCGCGCGGTGCTGGCTGGTCCTCGCCGGTGCGGTGGCCGAACAGCTCGGCACCTCTCAGCCAGGAGGAAAACGCACGCGCCCCGAAGGACGTGTGCTTCTCGTTTCATTCATCCTGTGGCGGCCGTTGGCGCTTCTCGCGGCGTTCTGCCGTGAAATCGGCGACGGCGGCGGGCTGCTCGTTCATTCGTCGATCTTCCCTCTCTCACTATCATTCTCGCGCGCTCGCTCTACTCTCGCGGGAGAGCGGGGTCTGGCCGCGAGGACGGTCTAGCTAGTCAGTCGTGTACAGCGCCGGCTGATGCACGCGTCGCAACGATATCTAACCTCGGCTTTCTCTGCGCGCCGATCCGAGGAACAGGATAACCGAAAAACTGTCCCGGAAGTGATATGCCCGCCACCCGGAAGTGAGACCATGCTCCGTGTACCGGGTCCCGCTCGATACCCTCGTATCCCGGCAGCTACCCTCCGGCTGCCAGACACGTTCGGCTCACCCTCGATCTTCCCTCTGCTTTCTTTCCCCGCGAATCGCGTGTGAGACCCGTCGCTGTGTGTCCTGCGCTTCTCTCTCTCCCTTTTTCTCTTTCTATTTGTGTGTGTGTGCGTCAACTGCTGCAACCACCAGCAGCCAGCCCTTTTACCGAAGCCCGCCAGTGCACTCGCCAGGCCCGATGCTCCCGTCCCCGACTAATTAGCGACGAAGGAACCAGACCGGATCACGTGAGTGTGAAAATTACGTCCTATTCGGATAACGACGTCGCCCGCGTCAGACACTTCGCTTTCGGCCACAAGCCCGGGCCTGCATTCTGCGAGATCATTAAAACGATCAACGGTTTACCGACGGCACACCGAGATAACGAGACCGTCCAAACGTGCACTTGTCTGTCGACACACTTTTGCGTTCTGCAACGGTCCTACAATATTTTTGCTATTTTTCTTTCTGTGAAGCTAGAAAAATTATCAGGAACTTTGTGTGTGCTTGAATTCGGAAAGTGTTCAGGGAATTTTTTTCTATTGGATACGATTTTGTGAAAACGTCGAAGTAAGCGATAATAATAATCTTAAATAATAAATAATTATAATAATAAATGTAATGTACGTGCACTTGTCTGTCGACACTTTTGCATACTACTAAAAAGATTTTGCTATTTTTTTTTTACTGTGAAGCTAGAAAAATTATCAGGATCTTCGTGTCTGTTTGACTTACGTGTTCGAAAAGTGTTCCGGGAATTTTTTTGTATTGGATACGATTTTGTGAAAACGTCGAAGTAAGCGATAATAATAATCTTAAATAATAAAAATAATTTTCATGCTTCACTCGATGATATCTTTGGAGATGTTCGACCGATTGAGTTCGAATGGTGTGTGCCTGCCTTCAGCACACTTGTCGCGACAGCTGCTGCTGCCAGTTTTATGTCAACAATGTTGCTGTTTCTAATTTCGCGGCGAACGTTTCGAGTTTCTGTGAAGAATCGACGTTTTCACTGGAGAATACGATATTTCTTTAGTTTCTCCATTGTTCCCGGGAAATCTTGATGTTGCTCGTTGCGAAACGTGTGCCGAATGTCCGTGCCAAATTTGAAGTCGATCGGTCGGGTAGATCCTGGGGTATCATGGCCGCTAATTTGCAAAACGTAGTTTCTAGAAAAACACTGTTTCCGCTGATGTAATTCGGAACACGTTGTAAGCTCGGCCATTTTACGAACGCAGACGCACGGTTGGAATTTTATTTTCGAAAATGTTCAACTTTGGATATTGTGACCAGAGTACCTTTTGGTTCAGTCTATTCGATGTGGCGGTGTGAAGACGTTGATTTTTTCAGGATCTAGTATCAATTTCAACTTTTGAGGAGATAGCATACATTTTTGCGTACTTGAAACCGCGACCACTTTGACAGCGCACGTCCAATTAATTTTTCGTGCGCAAGTGAAAAACACATTTTGTTTTCCTCAACAAAATCAGCAAAAGGATTGTTCCTTTTTTTGGGGATCATTTTGAAACAAAATTTCCGAAACAACGAATTTCCGATCGCTGACGTATTAATTATGAAATCGTTCGAACATTGGTGAAGAATTTCGAGCAATCGTGCGAAGTGTCTGGCGCGGCTACTGGTCGTAAAAATAATCTTTGCTGGCATTGTTATGCATACAAAGGCGACTAGGTTTGAGAAGCAATCGAAGAGTATCAGTGCTACGTGACACATGGAACAGTTAGGTTTCGACCATAATTCGCAGGTAGTCTTTGGCGAAGGATGAACAATGGTTTACGACAGATCGTGCCTTTTTTTACGAGGCTCGACGCAAACGAATTGAATAATGGAAACGTGTGTATCGTTCTGGGAAGATGACAGTCTCTCTCGCTTTATCTCGTATCGATCTACATTCCCTCTCTCTGTCTTTCTCTCTTTTATTCTCTTTCGCACTCTCGGTGCTTGGTGTGCAGAATAATCCGGCGAAGCGAAGTCTGTTCACCAGAAAATGGAAGTAATTAATTATTAACCCCGTTCCTGCGGTTATTATTGCACCAGCCAGCGAAGTATTCTTGTTGTGGTCTCGCGAAAACTTTTCGTTGGATTGCTCGCAGTTACACGGCTTATCGCGGAAGTCTCGTCGCCGAGCGTTATCCGGACTTCCGGTTCCACAGGTTGATTTACGAGAACCAGTCTTGCCCCATAAACAAACGCCATAAGTCCTCGAAATATTCTAATATTAATTTTTTAACAATTCTATCACGTCCGCGACAGTCGGTGTAATATTCCGTGCAGAGCTTGTCGAAATATTTTAATATTAATTTTTTAAAAAATCCATCATGCACATATAATTTGTTATAATTTATATAAATAGCTTCTCGAAATATTTTGATATTAATTTATTAAGAATTTTATCACGTACATATAATTTATTGTGATTTGTATGAATAGCTTCTCGAAATATTTTGATATTAATTTTTTAAGAAATCTATCACGTACATATAATTTGTTGTAATTTTTATGAAGAGCTCTGGAAATATTTCAATATGATTTGTGCAAAGATTCCGCTACGTCCGTGCGATTTCGACTAATCTGTATAGAGAGATTAGTAATAGTAATTTATTCGTCGGTCTGGGCCTTTATGCTAATGACAGGTCGTGCGTATAGCAGCCAATTAACGAGTGATTGGATGATTACTAGACTGCAGGTGTCTATGCATTTATAATAATAGTAATAACGACGGTTTTAGCCGGCTCGTGTAGCGCTCTGACGATACAGCGAAGAAAAAAGATTTAAATACAATCGAGAACGAAGCGGATACCATCTTCCCGTGAGAATTTTATAGAATTGTTGTATTACGTTTAATATGGCGAGTTCGTGTATCCAGAAAACATTGCGTTTCATTACGCTAGTGGAGTACCCTGGAACATGAAATTTCAAGAGTTTACGTACAGCCTTTAGCAATTTGCTCAACATAGTACACGCTTTGTTTAGATTATCAGGAACTTTAAACACTGATCAAAGCGCGATGAAATATATTCCAATTACCCATAGTGCACGCTGGGAATTCAATTTTCTAATAGAGGATTGAATAATGAGATAAACGGTGATTCATTTAGGCGTGGTTAAAATAAAAGTCTGGTTCGATCTAATTCGGAGCAAAAAATAAAAATTTCTTTGTTAAGGATGTTCTGGAGGCACAATGGGAGCCATTCATGAGTATATTTTGCGTTAAAAAATAGATTAATTTAAAAAGCTTTCATTTAATTAGTGAATTTCATGTTTTATTTATTTTTTAATCAAATTGTCTTCATATTATAAAAAAATGTAAGTGAATTTTGCGAATTATCGTACCCCCTGATTTGAACTTCAAAATAACAATTTTCTGATATTCAATATATATAATTGGGCAATAACAAGTTAAAAATAAATATTTAAATAAATTGGAAATACCTCAGAAAACAATATTCATGGTTATTACTGAAAATAAACATGTAAAATTATGTTCTGATAAAAACAAGAAGGGTGATTTTTTTTGTTTTGTAACAGTTTATAATTTTTTGCTATATAACTTTTTATTGACTCCTAATAAATTTTGAACATAATTAATTACATAGTTTTGGTTGCGTTTTTTGAAGACGTGTTAAAATGTGCAAACTTCAAGTTACTATAAATATTAAACGGTGCAGTGAATCGAACCCAGATTTTGATATAATTGCATTAATTCAGTAAGAATCATATCTTGTAAAATTTTCCAAAATTTTCGTGCGTTTTTAATTACCTCCAGAACATTCTTAATTTCCATCCCGCGTTTTCGCAGCGCGTTTCGTTTTATTTGCTGAAAATTTTAACAAGCTTATGTCCGCGCGTGTTTCAATGAACTCGCGTCGCAAAAATAGACGATTCCTCGTGCGGTGGGAAGCGAGACTCGACGGCCGTGTCGGGTCTTACAACGGGACACCATGCACTCGTCCTTGAACGTTTACGTTTTCCGCATTACTCGGGCCGCGCGCGTGTGCTCGGACGAAACACGCTCCGCGGCCAGTCACCGATTCGAAACGGTCCCATGGATCACCGGAAATCGCGCTGCCACACGCTCGTGTGTGCCCACCACCTTGCCAGATCTCCACTTGCATAACTCCTTAGGGTAGATGCAGGATCGAACTAAATTAGAACAACGTGAGTTCGCGAGTCTCGTTAGCTACCGATTCGTTATGCAACTCTTACGTTCTTTCCTCCAGTATTTACTTTGCTGCATGTTGTGTGGTTACGTCCACAATGTTGGCATACAAACGTGGATTCTTGTGAGACGTAACTCGCAGGTGAAGCAGACGGCAGACCCAAACTGGGACTAATTCGAGTCAGTCTGTTCGTAGCAATTCGTAGTTCACAGGAATTTACCGAATGTTGAGAAATCTATTTAATTTGTTGCTGATTTCGGCGCACGGTTTCGATCAATTAATAATTATTAAATCAGCAATTTTACAATTTAAACAAAGGGATTTTGCGTCTAAAAAATATTAGGAAATGTGTGTAATATAGGTGAATTAAAAATTGATAAAAGGATATTAGTGCTTAGTTATGTATAAACTTAATTGTGTAAATTGAACATTGAGACCTGATTTGAACAAGATGCTGGTTGAAATCGTACTGGGGTCAAAGTGACCGTTTGAACACAGCCATATGCCGGTAATAACTTTTCTTTTTATTTGTCGATCGTATGTAATTATTTACAGACGTAATAATTATTTTCTTGAAAAGGTTCTAAACAAAGACCGAAACGTCGAAATTAATATACTACAAAATTACTTTCAATTAAATTGATCTAACCGATACGCCAGAAACATCAACTTTATATAGTGGTAAATTTGAAATTAAGCTCATCCATTTTAAACACGTGCTATTATAGCAAGAAATGTGGTAGATTAATAATTTACATTCATAATGTATATCCAGATACAGTACATTTTCTATGGTACGTGAGAAAACAAGTTAAAATTTTAATGAGTAAGATGCAAATTAATATTATATGATAAGAAACTTAATTATTTATAAAAATTAAATATTTAACATGTACGATCGTCGTAATTGATTATTTATTATTATTGAGAAATCTATTTATCAAAACCATCGCACAGTGAACAGTAAAAGACTTTTTCGCCAATCACTCCAATTCCATCGGAGTCAGGAGCGTCACGGTCGGCCGTGTAATCAGAAAATCAATTTCAATTACAGAGAGTGGGGAATCAAACAATTCTTAACTATCGCCAAACATCATTAAAAGACTATTACCGGGTAGCATTAGACAGATAAAAGGAATCGCGCGTCGCTGTGTCTTCTCGCGTTGTGTGCTGATGGATCGCACGACGCCCAGGATCGATGCGGACCGTGATCCGATCGATCATTAAGCCAACCTTCGACACCGCCGGAAAGTATTCCCAAACGACCGCCGGTTTATCCGATTGGACACTCGGCCGTGATTTAAAAGCCCGAGGATTTTTCTCAACGAACTGTTCGAAAGTGTTTCTCTCACCCTTATTCAATCGATTGTTTTCCGGGCCGATCGAAACTGTCTGTCAACTGGCTGCGTGTCTTCCGTGAACCCAGCCTCCGAGACAAATCTCGACGTCCGTCGAGACAGATCGCTCGGCGGACCTCCTTCTTCCAAGATGTCGCTGCCCGATGCTCCCTGGGTAATCGCGCGACAACGCCGAGACCTGTCTTCCCATCTTTCACCCACCGAGCTCCGGCGACATTTACTGCTTGAACGATATTCCAGGTCAGACCTAGGAAAAACTTCAACTTCCCCCTAGCATTTTCCTGAAGAACACGCTCCAACATGCGGCCCCGGAACCGTATATCCTGGCCACAAAAATTGGCAAAGTTGCGGCCATTTGTAGTTCCAGAAAATGCACCCTGTGACACAATGTTTCCGATCGGAGCCATTGATACCGATTTTTGAGAAAATATTCACAATTTAGAAATATAAATTATTACGCAATGAATGAAACACAACAAAATAACATAAGCATTCATTTATTATAACAAAAAAAAACGAGAAAATAAACAAAATGTTATACGGAAAAAAGTTTCTGATTAATAGAACTGCTTAAGAAACTAAATTTAAAAAAGAAAATATATTTTTCAATTTTAAACAAATATCGTCATGTTATTATACAAGATATTGTATTGTTCTTTGTAGCAATTGATTCTGTAGACTTCCCTGAATACAGTGATAGCCCATATTAATACATTATGTATCTTTAAACATGTTTAAACAATCGTGAGATGGAGAGACCTTTTTACACCAGTTCGTGAGGATATTTTTCAATTTATCTCAAAAAATAAGGATGCAGCGAAAAATCCAACTATATTACGCGATAGAACAGAGTTTTATCTTGAGACTAACCACCCCAACCCTTTGAAATTAATAAGGCCACGTTTTTTTGAGATCCGAAAGCAAAATATGTTCGCCTCATGAGTGCTGCGCCGTATTTCGTCGTTTCTTTATTATAATAAATGAATGTTTATTTTTCATTTCCCATCAGTTTCAACGCAGCAATTTTCAAAATGTTTGATCTTTCTTTTTGAAAATTGTAGTGTGTAAGTCCCGAGATAATACAATTTTAACATACCCATTTTCATATCTCTGTGGTACTATTTTAAAAAAATTTATTCTCACGGTTCTCCCTCGTCAAAAAATTCGCGCTGTCTGCCGGAGCAGTTTCCCGAATTTAATTTATTGCGCTCGTGAATATCTCGTTAACGCGCAGACAGTAACTCGCAAATTGTGTCAGAACTTCTAAATCCTAGTGAAGACATTGTTCTCTTACTGGCGTCACGTGTGCAAGGTCGACTCCGTGTTTTTGACAGCGCTGTACCTTAGTTACGGGTCTTCTGATGCGTTGCTCGGGGATTTCCATGTCAAAGGAAGTCGCTCCGTGAACTTTCCATCAGACAACTTTTCACCCATTGTTGACGTTTGCGGCCTCTATGCGCGTCTAATGCGGGGTCGTGTTGCTGCCGCGGGGTTTCGGTTGCTTTAAGGAGCCTTGGGATTCTCGAAGCGGAGCGTTTCCGTAAATACCGCAGAAAATTACTCTATAAACATATCTTTCTCTCAGACTGCTACTTTGTCATGTTCGCCTCGACTTGCGATTTTCTTTACGTTGGCACTGAAGAAGATATTCAAGTGGTACATTCACGTGAACACGCATCTCAATAATGTCCATGAATTTTTCGGTGAGGATAGAATCAGGATTAAGGAAGGTGTAAGGGATTTAGTGAAGAAGTCGAAGAAGGGAACCCTAGTAGCACAAAAATATTAAATGTATACTTTCTTCAAATATTGGAAAAATATTTTTGAAGCACATTTTTATTATATGAAAAAAATATTGGATAACCATTATCACTATATTAACAAAAAATATTCTATTTCTACTATTAAACAAAGATTGAATTTCTTTTTAATATTATATGAATGTGTATACAATATTTTGTTGGAAAAAATACGAATGGTTGCCTCGGTGTCTCTGGAGATACCTGATCAAATTGACTTCAAATTTTCTATGTACCTTCAGTACAATTATTATATCAACTGGTACAAGTTCTAAATCAAAACAATCGTCGTGTCCCATTTCTCAGCTAGAATCGTAAAAATAGCGTGAAAAATCAGCATGCCCCGCTAGAAATATCGCCGCCAAAAAAATTTTTAATTCTCTGAAATAAATCCTCCTGTAAATTCTAGCGGCAGGTGTGTCCAACGTGTGTACCAAATTTTAGATAAATCTATCTGGTAGATCCGGAGATATGGCGACCGCAAGTTTGCAGAACGTGAACTCCCGAAAATACACTTTTTGGGAGATCAGTCTCAGCGAATTTTTTCCAACGACAAAAATAACGATATCGATCTAAAATTTTGAGGGGTCGTTTGTCAATGTTCGAGGACAACGTAGAAATTTTTTCACGTCGAAGAAACTAGCAGAAGTAGTTAGAATCTCGTCGAATCGCTCTGTCAAAACTCTGATCTATGTTTGCCAGTGTTTGCGGCCGTTTGTCGGCGATCGTTTGCCCTGATAATCGCGTTACGCGATCGACTTGAACGGACGCTCAGCCAAACGCGTATCAGTCACAACTTTCTGCCGTTGCGTATTATGTTTTCAATCGATTCCACCGTTCCCCTGGCCCTGAACTATGGACTTTAAGTTCGCGTCGGCACTGTATCGGCCGGCAAACTTCTTCGGCGCGACAAAGTAGATATTTTTACGTGTGCCCTGTGCGAGCGTCATCCGCGAGCACGGTGCATCGAAAATCCCAACGTTGTTTCACAGCGTGGCGAAAGTCCACGGCCTCTTTGATGCGCAGACTTGACCCCTCCTGTCGCAAATCGTTTTTTTTCCGGATAGACGGACGTTTATTGGCATGTATCGACGTGGCTCCGACAACGGGACAGTTCTATTAGCTGCTGCAACAGAAGAGTCGCCTTTGAGATTTGCCACGGTTTTTCAGTTCAACAGTCCTCTCCGGCTTGCGAATATATCCCGCCGGTCACTTGGACAGAATTTTGTACGCGGTGCTCAGTCATCCATGTTCGATCGTCCTTGCCCTCTTCGCTCGGAAACAGTTGTTTCGCTCTTCGTTGAAACCTCTCCTCCTTTTGATAGGAAATCGAATAAATATTTACTTTGGGCGATGGAACCACTTTTTCTCGAATTTATCAGGTCCGAGGCGGGGCTTCGTTAGATCGCGGTTAGTTCTTGCCAAGGATTTCGATAGATCTAGGCCAGGACCTAGCTCAATCCTGGCAGGTGTGTCGGCTCGGCCGATTGACTTGAAATTTTTTCTGCACCTGCAGTGCACCTTCCCCGAGAGAACGAGACAAGAATTCTCGAAAATGAATTCTTTCGAAAAATCTGACATGAGGTTTTAACTAGAATATATTATAAAATAATCTCTTTCGAATAGTAAATGTTAGAATATATTTTTTGTTTAATTTTTCAGTTAGTTATTTTTATAAATTTTTATATAGTTGTTGAATCAGTTGCTTTTCTTATTAAAATCATTGTATAATAAACTATAAATTGTTTGATCCTTTGACAAATATTCATTGACAAATGCTGTCATTCAGCATTATTTTTTAAATATATCATTATTCGTTATTACTAAAAAAAATATGTATGATTTCTTATCGGGAAGGGATGCTCTACATTATACAAAAAATACTAAAAAGAAAATATTGTACGAAACGATAAGGACATCGTTCATTAATTTTCAATTTCGAAAAGTGGACTTTTTTTTGGTCGAATGTGTCAAAATTTTTCGATCCGGACTCAGTGGAGCGACGCTCTTGAAATATGTTATAGAATTAACGCCGAAGGATTGTTAACGTCGCCAGGCTGTAGGTGCAAAGACGGGATGGTAAAACACTCGAAAATGGAGTAGCGAGAACGTGCAGAAAGTCAACATCACGTAGCGGATTCGCGTTTACCTGTTAGTACGAGTGCTGCGATCTATCAAAGACTTATTAACAATTCAGCGTAACACTTGCACAGCTCTCTCCGCGAGGCAGCCTTGGATCTTCTGTCTTCGAGACTATAATGTATTTTCCGCTGTGTGCGCGCCGCGCGTCGCGGGCGTCGTTAACTATTCATCCGTTCCCTTTTCAGAAGACCCATAAAAGTTGCGTCCGTGTTCCTCTCTCCTAAATTCTATCGAATGGAGTTAGCCTGTGGGTGCACGGTGCCCTTCTCGTCCTGTTTAGAGCTCGGACTTTTACCCGGGTATACGAGATATTCGGGTACCCGAGTACCCATGAGTAGCTCTTGAACGATTTTAATAAATTTAAATTAATATATCAACGTGTTCTTTTAATTTCATTATTGTTTGTAAATTGCACAAAACCATTTATGACTTATGTCTTATGATATACCCAGGTACCCGAATACTCGGCTATCTCATAAGACATAAGTCATAAATGATTTTGTGCAATTTAAAATAATAATGAAATTAAAAGAACGTTGATATATTAAGAGAATAAGTAATAATAATATATCGTCTGCTTTTCCTATTGATGCAAACGATTTTTATTTTGCATAAAGATCCTCAGTGTATTCATGAGATGTCCGGGTACCCGAGTAATTTTTGTTTACCCAGGTATCTGAGAGAAGGGTAAGTCACAGCTCTAGTCCTGTTCCGTCGTCCGTCGCGTGTTTCCTTCAATTCGAACAGAAAGAACGAACAGAATAAAAGGGCGTCCTTCGAGGGTCTAGAAGCCTTAAAGCTTCGGCGTATCGTGTATCCGTTTGATCGATAAGTAAGTGGCGGGAGGGACATAACTGTTCCGCCGATACAATAGGCATATCACGGTTCGACACAGCGCAGGACAACCGGTAACGCGATTCCATATTGCTAACGTCAGACTATGGACCCACTCGTGCGAATAATAACAGATATTTGTTGTATCGAATAGGACAAGATTGCTTTCCCATACAGGTCTCTCTACCTCGCGCGTTCTAAACATTTCTAAAGCCCTCCTCCTGCGTCGCACGAACAATGTCGAACACGCCGACACGCAAATCAGCCGATGTAACCGTAACCCGATTCCGGTTCAGTTCGCCGGCGACGTATTCGAGACCGCATCTACGCTAACGTAATCTAAGTCGAGCTAAAACTATGCTGGAACTGCCCCTGGACCACCCGCGAACATCGCTGGATATGGTCTCGGAATAGTAATGCATAATTTCGAACGTACCGCTTGGATCAGCCGGTGTGAAATTGCTGGCATGGACATGATACAAACCGAAATTCGCATCAATCCTCATGAGACATAACTGGACCGCAGCCGGACCTAACTAGGCATTGGGAGATCTCATTAGAGCACACTAAACCTAGCCAGACCTTGGTGGACCTCGTTTAATCTAACCCAGATCCTCGATAGATTTCTAAACGAAAAACAGGTAGTTAGAAAGATGTTGGAAAGTTAGAATGATTAGGGCGTGTCCGCGCTTTGAAGGTTCTGGGGTACGTGCCGTGTGGTTCCTCAAAGTCCTCTTACCAAAAGGCATTGCCTTCCCTACTGTGTGGCCAGATCCTTCGGAACTATGTGTTCTTATTATTGTTTAACAATACGACGTAGGGTGGCTTAGACCTAGTTAGACCTAGCTAGACCTTAGTGGACCTCACTTAATCTAACCCAGATCCTGGATACACCTCTAAACCAAGAACAGGTAGTGGCCTATTAGAAAGATCAGGGCGTGTCCGCGGTTTGAAGGTTCTGGGGTAAGAGCTGTTTAGTTTCTCAAAGTCCTTTTACCCAAAGGCATTGTCCTTCACCACTCTGTGGCCAAATCCTTCGGAACCATGTGTTGTTGTTATTGTTTAGGAATACGACGTCGGGTCACTTGCCTTTTCTAAAGATCTCGCTTTCAATACAGTCATTACCTGAGGGACCCTCTGCGGTCCTCAGTTTATTGCACGGTACGGCATTAGGGCTGTTTACTAAATTCACGGTCAATCGCACCTTCTTTAATCCGCTTAAGTCTGTAACTAACCTAGTCTGAAAGTATTATGAATCGCTCAGTTAGACAAGTGAATCGACGAAAGGGGCCTTGTTGACATTCCAAATTTAGGTGAGGAATAAGATAAATCCCTATGGGAGAGAAAAAGAAGATCTCGCTAGACCTACCCTTTTTTAAAAACGCTTAAGTCTGTAACTAACCTAGTCTGAAATTGTTACGAATCGTTTAGTTAGATGATTTCAGACTGAAAAGATGTGTCGAAGTCCTGTGGAGAAAACAAAAAATTTTGTCGGCCTGAACAAAATGGTGGTCCTGAATACCAATTACTTTAATTCTCGAAGGAGATCGCTAGACCCACCCTGGAGAACTGGAAGTGCCACAAATCCAAATATTGTGAAGCAATTACGAACCAAGTCACCGCGAATCGCTCCACAAGCCAAGGCACGAATGTTGACGCTTCGACTCTCTTCGCCACAGCTATGCAACTCGTCAAAGTTCGCCGAATGTTGTTGTTAGCCGCGTGACGTAGATCCTGCGAACCATTCGTGGTATTTCCCATCCAAGTAGTGCGTCGCTTTGACCCGAGTTCGCTCGCTGGTTGTAATCGTTTCGGAAGTTGAGTCGCCGAATAAGAACCCCGTGCAGCGACTTCGCACGCCGGCGAATGATAGTTCGAGGCTCGAATTTGCATGTCAAAATCGTTGTTGAACGGCGCCGTGCAACTAGAGAGCTTCATGACGCTTAAGGAATGTTGTTACCGAATTGGGCACGGGATCTCGAGATACACACGAGACTATCTGCTATTTGAATAGGGAAATCTTTGTCTCCCGTTCTTTGAAGTTTGCCGCCATTGCCACAGCTATGCTGCCGGGATGTCGACGGCTTAGCGTTCATTATTGACATCTCCGAGCTATTTTGGAACCGCTTTGCGGTGAGATTAAAGCAATTTTCGACTTCGAAATGCACTACAGCACTCTTCGTCGACTGGTAAAATCGGGCGACGTTGTATTCATAATTAGAATATGTTCGCGAGGCTCTAATAAGTTGTATGAATTTTGTAGGGAATTATAAAATGCTCGCGTTGATGTAGGATTTTTTAAAAATCATTTCCATGCACTATTTAATACTATGGTGCCCAATATGGTTAGAAACCCAGCTTAAGAAACTGTAGGACCATCGTTGATAACCATCAGCAGTTGATGCGACGTTAAATAAATAAATAAAAATAAATTTTTGTAATTATTTACATTAGGGGCTTCCTCATATCTAAATATGTTGTCGAGGTCATTATTCTGAATAACTTTTCCCGATACATCTTACCGCCACTCGATTTTAGTTTTCGAGATATTTACAAAAAACTATTGCTAATATTGTATTGAATTTTTCGTATTCCTGCAGGCTCGTTTCTTTACATTTTGCTTCTACACACGCTGTAGAGATGAAAATCCTTTTATAGAAATCGCCTATGCAGATATACTAAAATCCAATACAGTACTCAAATCGTTGAGGAATCCCCTAATGTAAACAATTACCAAAATTTTTCAAAATAATTAAATCGTAATGTGAAATTTGTCAAAGAACTATTTAATTAACCTGGTTCGTTATTGTTCGTAATTATGGTGGATGGTTCGAGGTTCTCATAAATAATAGCACTTTTAAGACTGATTGGCCGCGGTTCAAATCGAACGAGCCAGTTCGCGGACGAGAAACGGGATTCCGCGTAGAAGTACGAGCGTGCGATTGGATTATCTGATCCTTTTTCGCAGGCTGGACATAAATGAGTAAATGCATATGTGATCGCAACGCGATACTGCAACAGGCTATAAATTCGCCGCGAACCGGTTTTAAGCCGCTGTCCGGCGCGGCCCTGATTACTTTGGGCTACTGTTTCCCTCCACAAATCCGCATTATACATTTGCCATTTCGATTTGATAGTTCTCACGCGTATGGGAAGCTATGAATAATCCGCTGAACGAAAAAGGATCTCGTTTTATCACTGGTAACAATAATTGAGTACCGTAATAAATAACCTACTGACTTACTCGCTTCACATTGTAATTTATAGGTCACAAAGATTTTTTTCAAAGAAAATACAAATAGCAGTAAATTCGTGCTTCGGCGCAGTCATGATTACGCGAAAGGGTGCCACGTTTTATTGTTGATTGCCGTTCGATAGCTTATCCACCGGGGAAACTTCCATGCAAAGTTTCAACCCTTGTTCGAGGGGGTAGCCACAGCGAAAAAATAGATTATTGGTTTTCGGTTGATTTTTTCGGTTTAATTGTCCACAAAAATTCTGCAAAAACTCCGACGCGTAGCAGCTGTCAAGATACGAATCAGGGAATATTTTCAAATTTGTTCCGTCGAAAATCACGGCTCGCAACAAATCAAAAAGGAAAATTTGAAAAAATGCAATTTTCTATACAAAGGTCAGACCCTCCGTCATTTATACTTTTACCGTGACTACACATCGTTACGACCGGCGTTCCGGAATATTTTCCGATTTTCTGATAAAGTGTTTCGCGATTAAAAACAAGGAAAAATATGAATAACAAACCTGTTCGACGTGAAATGAAAAAAAAAGTAATTTGTCGAACGCGTCGAAATTTGCATAAATATTTGCACTGTAATTGTCGGAAGCATAAATCAGGTGGAAATTATTGGAAAAACAACACAATAGGGAAAAATTATAAAAATTATTTGAACAGCCAATCGATTGCACCGGGAACGCATTCCGCCGCAATAAGGTTTAGCGAGCAATAAAGCAGCTATTACACCGAACATGGTCTTCGAAAATTGGCCGTTTTTATGCCGCACACGTGGTCGAATAATGCTCCGGCGATAACAATAACCGGCCTCTCGTAAACATTCTCGCAATTGAATATGTTAAATTAGTTCGGACGGTAGCTGCATTCGTGGCATTCGATTGTCACGAATTTTGATTGGATCGGTTCGTAATGGATTATCAGTCGAATAGACGTTTTGTTGCTGCTTGTATTAATTGCGTGAATCAATTTGCGGTACTTCACGGTGTAGCCTTTACTAGTTAGGAGACGAATTAATTTTTTAAATGCACAATCATGCTAGAGAGAGTGCAGCATAAATTCCTCAGATTTTATGCATACAAAATAAACAATCCAATATCAATCTTTGATCATAATTACTCTACAATATTAAACACAGTCAACCTTGAAACATTATCAGATCGTAGAACAGTTTTCGACCAGGGCTTCATAATAAATAATATATATATAATAATAATAATAATGATAATAATTTTCACGCTGCGCCGGAATGTTATCAGTTGTCGCGCGGCTCGACTGGCTTATCAGCTGTTTGTCGATATCCAGACCGGTTTCCTGTTGCACTCTTCGAATCTCCTCGCTGAAAAAAGAGCCTCGACTCCTCGCGGAAATATTCCTTTCAACTGGTCGCCGGACGTTTTATTTCTTTGAAGAAGTTCGCCCCGTTGGGAACGACGCTTTATGCCGTCATTGTGTCCCAGCCACGTGAGCAACGCACCTTGAATTCCAATGAAAGGAAACGAGCAAGATCGGACTCGATAATCGATTGTCGTGTCGTCCGTGACGGGGGACGGTCGTTAACACCTGTCTCTGGACACTATTCCACATAAACATTCCTGCGAACCCATTTCGACACACGATTTTTATCATTTCTCCTCTGCTACCTCTCGGATTCCAATTATTTTGATTCGACAATCTTTTCGCTCTGAGTTCTGTTCTTTCACCTCTTTGATCTTTCCATTATTTTGATTCAACGATCTCTCTGTTTCTACGAATCTAGAATTTTTATTATTTTCCTTCCGTGCTGGTTCAATTTAGATTTTCCATTAGTTTCATTCCGCCGTTCTGCAATTTTTACTCCGCGAACTTTTAACGATTTTTCTTATTTTCAAGCTGGCATCTTTTTGGTCCTCAATGCGCATCATTATTTTTATTCTCTTTCAATGCCCCATTTTTCTGCTCCGGCCTTTTAATCTTCCGATTTTTACCATTTTCATTCCGCTGCCTTTCAGCCTCGAATTTGTTCTATTTTCATGCCAGTGAAAATTTTTCCTCGTTACTGTTAACAAAAGCGTAAAACACCGAGAACGTTTTCGGTTTTGGTTATCGGAATTTTAAGGACTCATTTGCAAATAGAAGGTATTTCGTAGCAGCCGATTATCATGCTGGGAGCAGGCGAATTAACCGGATCCATGTCAGTCGATCAATCGAGTAATTATTGTGTCGTGGTTCTGGAGGATCGTGGCCATCCATCGCGCAATTTCTGTTTTGCTTCGAGCGCGATCGAACGTTAATCAATGCAAACCGGTCGGCAAAAACGTCGCCTATAACAGCTCGTATATATCGGGTGTTACAGATACAAATTACCTAGGATCACTTCGCATTAAACTCGTAATTGGGGTCAGTGTAGAAAAACGATCTAGCTAGTGACTAAACTGCCAGCTTAAAGATCATGTCGTTAGACATGAAAGAATTTTTTTTCAAGCTTGTTGATTCTATCGATGACCTCTCTCTTAAAGGATTCGACGAAAATCCTCGTTGTCGAGAAGGACATGGTTCGGTGTGCAGAGAAATCAACCGGCTTATCGGCATAGACTTTCCTGGGTGGATCGAATGATCCTAAGTAATTGGAAGCCTCATGCAATAAGATTAAAAGGTCTTCGATTCGAAAGCATTTTGATTGCCCGGGGCAAAGGTCGCGGGATCAAATATCTTCAGTACTTTTGGAGCTGTTCCAGCCATTATCCTGACGAATACAGTATGCTTCATCGCAATGGTTATCTCTCCTGGCAACGTTCGAGGGCCTTTGTTGCTCGCCAGTAAAACCCTCTGTACAGGAAACCAAGGGTCTCGAAAATTAAAAGATTCCTGCCTTCACCGAAATTTGTGGGCTGTTCTGACACACTTATCCTAAGTACACATCACTTATTTCAAACGTAATTGTGTATAGAAAAACAATGTCTTATGTCTTCACTTAAAATTATTCACTGAAGAATGGTGTTTGTAATTAATTAATTAATTGGTTATCGATCGTAATTTGTCTGTATTAATTATAGATTTATATAATTTATCTATATTCTTAAAATACTTATATATATCTCTATATGTCTTTAAAATATTCTTCACATATGTTCCTCATCGAATAATTCTTAAAAAATGTGAATAAACAATGATATATCTGGAACGGGCCAGTCATACACATATTCTAATAAATTCATCCATGAAAAATTGTTTAAAACATGTCTGAGGTGAATAATTTGAGATACTGCATTCTTCTGATGTCATTAGCAATATTTTCAATGTAAGGAATTAGTTTATAGGACCTGTTCCTTTAAACCTTTCCACTTTTCATTTTTCAACGAAGCGTTTCCACTTGTTCGTTTCGGCTCGTGGTCAATGCGAGACGTGTAGTTGGACATTTTAATTTAAAAAACAAAAAATACGGATTGCAAACATCACGCTGGAGCACAGGATTCTCGGAAGAAAAAAAGTCTCTTCAGGAGTCGAGCTTGTCGGCGTGCACTTCTGAACCGTTTCGCAGGAGTTCCTCGAGGAGATTACTGGGAAAAGGCACAGGATCAGCGATCGTCCCGGCGAGTTCTCCCAAAGTGGGTAAAAAAGGGAAGTCCATTGTGGTCCGGTCTCTCGGGACACTCGTCCGAACCGGTGTCTCCGAAAGAATCCTCGAGGATCCGGGTCAGCAGTGCAGTCGACAGTGGTTGAGAAATGGAGAAATTCATTCCGACTGGTTGGACGGCGCGATCGTCTCGTGAAAAACCGATGCAATCGATACCGGTGTGCCGCTTGGCTCTGGGACTGACATAACGTGCCGAACTGGCAGCCGCGGATGCCGGGAGATTTCGGTTTCGAATCGGGATTTCCCAATAATTAGGATGCTAGGGATTCCAATTCTGTCGCCGGGGATGATTGCGATTCATGCGCGACGGAGAACACGTTCCGATGCACCCACCGAACGATGCATTCACCAATCCTCCGGGGGGAGGAGTCAGTTATTTTTAACGCGAGAGAAATCCGCGTGTGCCTGCATACCCGGGATTATGACGTTCCTGTTTCACACTGGGATTCACAGGCACTTCGGATATGTTCAATTAGCGGAAAATATTTCTGTGTGGGAGGATGTCAGACACGATTAGGTCAGTTTTAAAAGCATTGTTGCGTCCTGCAGTTAATATAGACGTCCCTGAAGACGAGTAGGTACTTGAAGACTCTTTGAAGAGTCCAGGACTTGAATGAAAATATTTTGCAAGTCTCAGGACATGAACAAGTACAATATCCTTGATCAGGTCAGGCTTCGAACCCTGGCTAGGTTCAGGCTGGATCCAGCAGTTAATTTAGATGTCTCTGGAGATGGGTAGGTGCTTGAAGACTCTTTGAAGAGTCTAGGAATAAAATAAAAATATTTTGCAAGTCTCAAGACACGAATACGTGCAACATCACTGGGTTACATCAGGTTTAGAACCCTGGCTAGGTTCAGGTTGGGTCCTGCAATTAATTTAGACGCCTCTGAAGATGGGTAGGTACATGAAGTCTCTTTGAAGAGTCCAGAAATTGAATGAAAATGTTTTGCAAGTCTCAGGATATGAATATCTATAATATCACTGGATTAGGTCACGTTTGGAACCCTTGATCCTGGGTCCCCAATCCATGTCTAAGGGTAGCTATTAGGGTTTTACTCGGAGTGGCTTCGGCATTAAACATCCCCATCTTCAGCGATGCGAAATGTTTAATCCTAAATGGATTTCCATAATTAAAAAATAAAAAAAGGTTTGGAACCCTGGTTAGATTCGAGTGGAGCTCAGGATAAGAAGAAATTGTTTAAAATAAAAATTCTGCTGCAGCTACCAGGACCAGAATAGAATATCAGTGGTTTAGGTCATCTGTTGAACCTTGCAGAGGTCCGGGGTGGCGACTACGTGGTCAGGTTTGGTTTATTCCTTTGTGAAGGAAAACAAGTAGTTTGGGGCTGTTTGAATGACACAGATATACTGAATGCAGACGTAGCTGGCAACTATTCAGTGTTGCTACAAATTAACCTGAATAGGAAGTGAATGGAGGCATGGCTGTGCCGCACAGCATCAAACGGGAGTCACACTTTAAACTTCTGTAAAGGGTTAAGTTGTAAAGTAGAGGTGCGGGTCAGTCGCGTGCGTCCATCAGCTTTAAATTCGGAGATCCAGGTCGCCGAAATTCACGGGCGGAACGTGGCTCCACGGTCGCCGATAATTATCAAGCGTCGTGTTCTCTGACAGCCATAGCGCGCGCTTGTATGTTGCTAAAATTCATGAAAAAAATATTCTTATCGAAAAATGAGTTTTTTGTTTAACTTATTTATTTTTAATTGTAGATTATTTTGCAGGATATTCTATGGGTATGTTTTTTAAGGTCTTGTAAAAAGAGCTACGTTGAAAAAAATCCTGTAAAATGAATCGTTAAATAAGTATGAGTAAATTCGTGGTGTGCAAAAATTTCTCGGGCTATTATTATAATAAATATTTTTTTGTATTCTATTTTTAATAAATTCTTTAAATTTTGTTGTCCTAAAATAAAATTTGAAATATTCATATTAAGAATAATAAATCTTCAATATAAATTAATGCATTTTTTGAGATACTGTTATATTTTCACCATAAACTCCTAAAAACTTATTTTTTAATTAAATGGAAAAAATATTAACTGTTTATTTTACACGTCTGTAAAGCTAACAATTTTTATGATATGAAAATTTCAACGGAACAGCAGTCCGAAGCAGTGAGTCTCGCCACAAAAATTGTTTGCGTCTCGAAGCGCAAATACGAACGCAAACGTGTGCGTCGGACACATATCGTAAATCGATGGGCGCACGTGTTTGAGTTTGAGCGATGCTTTCTCGCACTTCTTTGCAAGTAAAGTACAAGAAAAGACATACCAAATCGCATGACAGTAACCTGTCGTTGAGAAGCACAACAGAGAGTTACGACGAATGGGGCATAGATAACAAAACGCTGCGTTCGGTCGCGCAAAGGAGATCCGACTTTTAGTTTCTTTTTTTATTTCGTGTCGGCGTGACGCTTGCGAAAGAAGGATGTCAAGGGAATGAATACGTTCCCGCGGCGTGTCTTTTGAAGCCGGCAAGAAACGCGGCGAACCTCTTCGCTGATTAGAAGCGTCGTTAGCCTCGTCCGAAGAAACTTTACCCGTGGCCGGCTCGCTTTACATTTCGCGGTAACTTCGGCATTTCGACGGTGAAGCAATCCCGCCCGGGGCATTTCCACAGATTTTCTGGCTGACTTGCACTTCTGACCGCCATCCCCCGCCGGCGCACGAACGCGGAATCGTTTTCACCCCGGCCATTACACCTGCTCTACATTTTAACGGGTCGTTCCGTCCCATGGCGTAATATCCTCGGCCTGCTTTGACATTTTTATACGGGGAGACTGTAAAGTCTTCCGGCACCAATCATAATTCTTTAGATCAAGAAAGAAGAAAGTGATTCTGATACTGCCAGTCAAGTGGGAAAGTCCAAATTGGAATGCTGTATCTTGGAATCTACTAAATGACTTCACTTGAATTTTTAAAACCTTTACACTCGGGTGTAACCTCTGAGGTACCACTAAAAATTGTTAGTTAATTATATAGAAAAGGTCTGCGTACTCCGATTTTGATGAAATTTTAATATGTTATAGATTTTGGCATTTTGAACAACTTTTTCCTTTTGCAATATAGGGGGTTCGCTTTTAGTTTGCAAGATATTTATAAAAAAACTATGGCGTACACTATATTGAATTTTTCGTATTCCTGCATGCTTTATTCACGATAGTTTTTTGCAAATATCTCAGAAACTAAAAACGATTACCCTATATTGCAAGAGGAAAAAGTTGTTCAAAATGTCAAAATCTATAACATATTAAAATTTCATAAAAATCGGAGTACGTAGACCTGTTCTACATAATTACCAATTGCTGTACCATTATCCAAAATATTGTTTACATTATCAAACATATTGGTATCGAAGTAATTACTAAATTCGTACATGTCCATAAAATTGAAAAAACCATAGCTAGTAGAAATATTCCAGGTCGAAAGAAATGTTTAATTTTCCAGTAAAAATATCTCCGAGTGCAAAGGTTTAAATGGCAATGTACTGCATATTTCTCTATGCTCTTTAGAAATTTTATTAAAAAATCTCAACAACTAAAGGAATGATAACAATTTGAAAATTTTTCGACCAATTTTACATTTATTTGAAAAAATTATTTTTAAATAATTGTTTCTTGAATTAGTTGTAATGTTATACAGCTGTAGGTACACCTTAAGTGCACCCAATGTTTGAATTCAATCAATCTCCATAAACTGGCCTGGACACGGGGTGCAAATGAATTTGATTAATTATCCGCTGATTTCGTTTTTACAGAACGAGGGACCTTGATGACGTTGTTTAATTAATGCTCGTTATCTCGGAAATGAGAATGTCATAATGCTGGCCCGTGATCCGATACAAGCTCGCGTTAAACCTCGTTCCGGGCACACCCGCAGGGAATCGTTGCATCCCTGCTGAATACTCCCGACCAACCCCGCATAAGTCGTTCAGAAAAATAATTCCGATTCGCGCGTGGGTGGTCGTACATCTCGCGGAGAAGTTTCCGTGTGCATAGTTCCGACGTGACGTTCGCGTTCTGACAGAATTAGACATCGTGTTTAATTTGATTTGAGATATAAAATGAAATTTCTCGAGTTTAGCGGAAGGGGTGTTCGAACCAGCAGACTCTGCAATCAAGTTGATGCAATTCATTTTGATGGCAGCCATAGTTTTGACAAAGTATATTCCGTATAATCCCATGCTTTGTACTATTAAAAATAAAGTTGTCAGAAAAATTAAAGACTATCTAAAATTTTTATTAATTCAAAGAAAAATTTCAATAAGGTGTATTCTGTACGATGGTGTTCTTAAACTTTATTTTAATAAAGACAAAGTTATGAGAAAAATTAAAGAGACTAAAAAATCTTTATTTTACTGAAAAAAAATTAAGAAAGATCTAAAGTTCTTAATAATTCAAAGAGTGTCACATTGATCCGAAAGATTTGATAATGTGTGTTCTGTATCTTGGTGTTGCTAAACTTTATTTTACTGAAAAGAAATTAATCAGAACAATTTTAAAAAAATCAAAAGAAACGTCCTCGAAGGAAACCGAAGATTCTAATTAATTAAAAGAGTGTTATATAATCCTTATGAGAAAGTTTTGGGGAAGAGGATTTACGAGAAGATGAAACGAAGCCGGAAGGGTTTCCGTTCAAAGAAGAGTTTCCGTCGGCTAGAAAGAGAATTCGTGAAAACGGGTAGCATCGACGGGTTAATTAACGAAACCGTACAAGCCCGGCAGCTCCTTTCAATTATCCGGGGAGGCTCGGTCTCGTCGAGACACGGATCATTGAGACCGCGTTATCACCGATCAATGGCAGTCTCGTCGCAGACGATGCCCGGGAGCTAAGGACGTAATCAGAGCACTTTGTCCGATGCCGTCGTAATTTCGTTAGACTGCACGCGATGCTCCGGTGACGATAAAGCCAGGGCTCGAGAGATCGGTGATCTTTTTCTCGGAGAGGGTCGTCGATGGTGGTGGTTGCTCCTGTCCCAAGATGGAAGCCCTCTCCAGTTCCAACGATGAATTTTCTTCGTTAACGTGCCGGTAATTACACGGTAAACACACACAGACCGGGTAACGGTTGCTTGGCCACCGCTTTCATTAGCCGCCGCCTTCTGTGAATTTAGATGCCTCTTTGACATAGCTAAACGATTCCCGAGCTGCATTGTTAGAGGCAATTGCATACGCTGCGAGATCACAAGGTTAGGGTCGTTGCAGGAATGCGATCATCCGTAGCAAAATAAATACTATGTTGGTGGGAAATTCCTGTGGTTCTTTTTAAATGAGCAGGTAATTTTGCTTGTAAATCAACAATACATGTTCCTATTGAGTGATTGAGAAACAGGAATTTAAAGGTTTTGAAAGATGGCAACAAAAAATTCTATCGTTGAATTTCGTGAAATTTATTTAATATTAAATTAATTAAATTTAAATTAAATAAAAAAAAGAAAAAAGAGTTGAATATTAAACATGTATTTCTATAAATTCATTCGAATGTTTTCTTCAAAATACGAATTTTCCATACGACCTGATAACTAACTGCGACACCCGCTAATTATAAATTAACGTTCCGACACGAGCCACAACTTTGCATATTTTCCCTAGCGAAATAAAAAATGTTTACCTGACACCAGTCAGAAGAGTGTGAAAACAAGAGGGAGGGGGGTTCGATCGTGCGGAGTACACCGTGCATAATGTGTGCGTGGCGCAAACTTTGCTATAATTAATAATAAACGCGCAGATTCTCCCTCGGCGAAAGGGTCAAAGAAAGGCTTCTGCCTGCGCGGTTAATCGCGTTCCATCGCGGTGCAACTGCCCTTATTATATTATTATTAATAAACGGCCGCTTGTCTCCGATCGGCACGCGTGAAAGAGGTGTCGGAAATCGATAATCGATCGTCGTTGCAGATAGGTGTGTAGAGGAAAGTCCTGTGACATGTGTGTGAGCATAGTTACAGATCGATAACGTCTACCCGGCGATTTTGGCATTGAATGGGACGTTTAATTTTAGTTTTACTACGACGCTCGGAATACTTAATTAGTGGGGCGACGGTGTATCGAAGATCGGCTATTTTAGGGCTGCGAGAAATCGTGGGCGGTGACACCGCAATTAACAGCTGACTAATTTCTCCTGATGACTAAGCCCCCTTGTTGATCATCCTCTTAAAATATTCATCACATATGCTCCACATCGAATAATTCTTGGAAAATGTGAATAAAACAATGATATATCTGGAACGGGCCAGTTGAACACATATTCTATTAAAGTCATCCATGAAAAATTTTTTAAAACATATCTCTGGTGAAAAAATTTGAGTTACTGCATTAATTTAACTTTAAGATATAGGATAAATGAATTTGGGAGTCTGAAAAAAATATATAAAAAGACTTTTTAAAAACCACGCTACATTAGAATGCACTAAAAAGGAGAAAATTATTAATGTAATCTTCGTGGCTTCTCTCCACGCTTTTATTTATAGTCACTACTATCTAAAAATATTATTTTCTCCTTTTTGGTGAATTCTAATATAAGCGTTGTTTCTAAAAAGTATTTTTTATATATTTTGTTGTTCCACTTTAGTCTTCACAGAACGCCGGTCCTTGTCGCCCCGCCCGACCTAATTTAAACCAACCCAGTGAGTACACTGAGCTCCTTCGGTGCGAAGTGGGCCAGTGGAGTAGGGAGCGCGCGGAGTGGGGATCGCTGCACGCGATGACGTACTACCCAGCGTGGCGCGAATATGTGCTAAGGGGAATATTTAAAAATATTGTTTAAAACCTACACGCACACTCTTTTTAAAAAATTCTTTTTTCAATATTACATTATTATCCAGTTCTGAATTATCAGTACCAGAAGTACCAGTTATGAACAATCAAAACTTTCCGGTGTTCTTCGTGACGAATATTCTTAGGCAAACATGATTCCGAAAAGAGTGCTCTTGATATTGTTCATGCCAGGTTAGAGTAATGTTTTATGGATTAGGGGTGTACCTTGCAGGCAAGGTTCGGTTAGAAAAGCGAATCGTGCAGTTGATTTACATTGCAATATTTGTTTATCGCGGACAGTATTGAAGGTCCAGGTTCCGTAAGGTTCGTGATCAGTCCACTTATGTAAACGTTGCATGCCTCATGGCCGAGATTGACGTTGCATCGTGCACAAAAAAAACTGTGTACGTCGGGAGGCACGAGGAGTGGCCAGGTCGATGAGAAAATCCAAGAATCTTTCATTAGGGAACCTCTGACATCCGTGGATTCCCAACACGCGCGTATACACACAGTCTCAGGGCTCGACGTTAACGAGCGCCCGGCACGGTGTTTAATAATTGTCATCCGCCTTAATGAGGTGTGTCGTTGTCGCTAATCGCTATGAATTTCAATGATTTCCGACCGGGAAGGATGCTATATCAGCCAGCCTCCAGCCGGGCGAAGTTTCTCTCGCGGACAATAGGGAGCGTGTAAATTAAAGCGTGAGATTCGGAGAGAAAGATAGAGAGAGAAAAGGTCCTTGAAGGGCTACAGGGATTATTGACTGTTCTGCAAAAAAATTCAGACTCGTATCTGAAGAGGACTTAAATCCATATGACAGTGGAGGAATATTAATCTAAAATATAGAACGGGGAAAGAGAAATACAGAGTTGGCAGGAGGATTTCGATAGAATGCTTGTATAATAAATTGTGCCTTTTTAAATATTTATGGAGGCATCGATGCGGGTGGAGCGGCTCCATCTGTCACGCAGCACTGATACTGAAAAGAAAGAAAGAGTTCGCTGGAATTCTGTTGCAGCTATTTCAGAAGAAGCTTAGACAAAGCTAGACCTTGCAGTCGTTCAAGGATAACCTCTTTTTACTGGGTCTTGGGAATTTCAGTGGTGAACCTTATGTTTAGGGAGCTCCGATGACTTTGACTTTCACAGATGTTGTTAAAGACAACATTCTGAACAACTTTTGTCATTACAACTACCCGGTGATCGGTTTTAGTTTTCGAGATAATTGCAAAAAACTATTGCTAGTATTCAATTGAATTTTCTGGTTGGTTAGGTTAGGTTCAAAAAGTCGAAATTTATAACATATTTAAATTTGTAGAATATCTATATCAAAATGAGAATATTATTCAGTATTTAAATGGTCATATTGAAATAATTCGTGAAATATTCGAGCGTGCTCGAATACGTAAAATTCAATACAGCATTAGCAATAGTTTTTTTGCAAATATCTCGAAAACTAGGACCGAGCACCAGGTAGATGTAATGACAAAAATTGTTCAGAATGTTCTCGTTGACAATATATGTCAAGGTTACTATTTTATTTTATGTCTTTTTACTTTTACACCCTGAGCAAGGTCGTGATAAGTTAGATTTGCAATTTTTGTGTTTAGAATCAAATGGTAGCTGAACAGAATTCCTTGTAGTGGAGTGTAACAATGGTTAGAGACTGAAGTCCTCGTTTACTACAGTCCCCAGAACGAGACAGCGGATGCTAGTCGAAACTGTGGCGATTCCGCTGGTTCAGCCGAAGAGAATGCCAGTTTCCTAGTCTCTGTGGTGTTTCTGAGGAGCTCGGGTCCGAATGCCGGATTCTCGCTAGCTCGGTGGCAAGGGGCGCCGAGGGTGGTGGCCAGTGATGAGGAGACGACGAGGGGATGACGTTCTGGTGGCCTGAAGCGCGACAGCCTCGAGGATGAGCAGCCTTCAGGTACCGGAGCTTCGGCTTCCGGCCGGTGACGGCGGTGGAAACGGCGGAAGTAGCAACAAGGGCATCGTGCCATTGTTGCTGGTGCCACAAAGCAACGTGCCCAGGCGCCGGCACTCATGGATCTGCGGGTGAGTCTTGAGAACCACTGACAACGTCCCCTAACCTTGCTCACACGATCGTCCGGGAAACGGGGCTCTCTCAGGAAGCGGGAAGTGTGTCGTTCCTGGAATTTACTAGCCCGATAAAAGTCCGCGCCGCGTCAGCTTCTCTCGCCACAACCCTTGCAACTGTTGAATAGGGACGATTTCACATAAATCAAAAACATCCCTCCATTGACTGATCCTTTTTCTCGTAAAAATATATGGCGAATTATCCGCTACAACCTGTCCCAGATAACCTCGGACAGTTTTACTGGGTCTTGGGAAGTTTAGTGGTGAACCTTACGTTTAGTGAGCTCCGATGACCTTGACTTTCACAGATGTTGTTAAAGACAACATACGGAATAACTTTTGTCATTAGAACTACCTGGTGCTCGGTTTTCGAGATAATTGCAAAAAATTAATTCTAGTATTAAATTGAATTTTCTGGTTGGTTAGGTTAGGTTAGGTTCAAAATGTCGAAATTTATAACATTTAAATTTTTAGAATATCTATCTCAAAATGAAAATTTTATTCAGTATTTAAATGGCCATATTCAAATAATTCAATAACTCGCGGACACGGAAAATTCAATACAGCATCAGCAATAGTTTTTTACAATTATCTCGAAAACTAGGACTGACCACCTGGTATATATAATGACAAAAATTGTTCAGAATGTTGTCCTTGACAACATACGTCAAGGTTACTATTTTATTTTATTTTTTTACACGGTTTTGCCATCACACAATGGATGTAGCCAAAGAGAATTTTTATTGATGGTTTTCGGAAGCCAGGTCTATTGTTCTCTGTACTGTGATTAGAATTTCATTATTTCCGGCAGGTTGTTGCGAATATTGTTGCTTCAACTAGCTCCATTGTAAGCACAGGCGATTTTCTGGTGGCTGACGGGGCGAGCGGATGAAAGGAAATTGGATTTGACAGGGGACAGAATTTTTGTTGGAGTTCGACCTGTCGATGTTATCGGCGGATTGAACGGGTGGAAATTTGTATTGAAGTTTAGGGTCGCCATCGCGACGAAGCTTGCTTTGTAGAAGTGAAACTCCAGCCACGAAACGGATCGTGCCACCGTTCACGTTACAAACGAATTTATTTTCCACCGTCGGCTAAGCGTATTAGCCGAAATTTCATCAGAATTCTGAAAAAGAGACAACGGAAAATAAAAACTCTCGAATCTGCAGAAAAAATCCGGAAGGAAAATTTGAACAAATTAAAGATCCACAAATGGAAAAATTCAACCTCTGTAGATCCGGTTTAAAATTGCCGGTTTAATTAAAGGGACATTGAAGAGAAATATACTGGGTGTCTAATAAATTGTCCGAGCTTCCGACGAAACCAGAGAGTGGTTTTACTTTTTAATAATGGCTGCAGGAAAAATCGATTAGCGAGTAGATTACACGGCCGGGAACGCTCAATTCTTTCCACATTAAAACTCCGCGTGGATTTGAATAGCAAAATGGTGGACACCGGCACGAAAGAAATGGTGAAAATGGGAAGAAACCGATTTAATGCGATCGTTTCGGAGTAAACTTTCGCCAATTTGGCCGACCGTGTTTCATCGAATGCAGAGCCCGCGTTCCAATTTCCAAATTTAATTAAACCCCCGAAAGATCTATCAGCCCGCGACGCGCGGACCGTTCTTCTGAGGATAATTCACGGTATACATTCCGCGGTCGACTGTGCCGCGAACGTTTACCGGGATTCCGACGGGAACATTGTTTTCATTCGATCCGTGGTGTAATTCTTTTCATCATATACCCCGATCTTCCAATAATACTTAGAAACCCTGTCACCAACAGATTAAATATTTTCATTAAATATTTAAACGCGAAACCTCGAATAAATTTTATAAAATGCATTTGAGTACCGTTTTGGGTAAATTGTTGCTTTTGGAGTGAAGTGGCGACAGAATGGGTTACCGAACGACGCACCCTATATTGTAGGAGTAATTTTCGTAACAGAAATCGGCCGTGTGCCGTTCAATTAACGAGGGCAAAGTATCGCGAAGTTTCGCCGTTACAGCGCGAACGGTCCCGTAACGCTTTAACGGCACCGAGCAAACTTTATTTTCGTTGGCCGTGCACAGCAGCATCTGCGAAACTTGATAAGGCTTTTTGTCGCGTCGTAACAACTTCTTGTTCGCCCTTTTTTCTCCCCTCTCACTGCCCATACTCCACGCGCTATTTCCTCCGATAGCAAGACGGCGGAATCTCAACCGATAAGGCGATCAAGGGATCTCGAAACATACAGATCGTGGAATTCAACGGGAAACGGAGAACGACTCGAGAATCGCAAGACATCTCAACCAGTACAGGGGCTTACCAATCTCAATCTATTTCTTCCTTCATCTCATACTCGGTTCTCCAAATTACTTCGGGACAGTCGGAGAACCGAAATACAAGCTCAGAATTTTTTTGGAACGCAACTGGTGATGGGTTTGTTCCAAAAAAAGTTCGTGCATGTTTTTCAATTCTTCTATAAGTAAGAAAAAAATTACTATCATTAGAACTCGAGGAACAACACACCGAAAATAATTCTCAAGTTGAACATAAATAAATTGAACAATTAATTCTTTTCTTATACGACGAACGACGGGACCATTGTAAAAAATGCGTAAATGTTTCACAATCGTCGTTCGTACAGGAACTGCTATTTATTTCGGAAAAGTGGAGGAGCGGAAAAAAAATGCTTGAATACGTAGCGTCGATACTGCGTCGCGAATCAGCCGCGATACTTATTCCTCTCATGGAGCCGAGATCTAAACGAACTTAATTACGGTTCGTATCGGGCCATCTGCGCGGCCATTCGAGTCACAATCGACTCGTTCTTTTCAATGAGCCAGTACGATCGCCGGCGAGAGATTAAAATCGAGCGTGCTCGATTATTCAAACGCGTTTCCGTCGGCGCTGCGGCGATCGTGATTCGCAAGTTTATTGCTCGAGACGAGCGTACGTAACCGGGCTGGCGTGCGAGCAAACAACGGACGGGTCAAGTCGATTTTCATAGAAGTTTATGGTTCGCCGTTTTGCCAAGTCAGAAACAGAAACGACAAAAAAGCTTCCCGCGCATTAATTCATAACTCGTAGCGTCTGGTTCGCCGTAAATCCGCACCGCGGGAAAGAAAGAGAGAGATGAACGACGAACTGTGGATCCGAAACACGTGACCTGAATATGTTAGTGGCGTCGCGAGTACAGAATCGTGGCACCTTAGACAGCTCATACCAAACGCGTGTAAAAACGTGTCTGCAACAACTGGCGAATTATCATACGGGACATGTGTCGACGTCGCTTCCTATTGTCTAGCGTGAACAAATATTCGGGAGTAGAACCGTTCGAGACGTGGCGTGAGTCTGGCGTTAGTCTACACGGAACTAGAGCTAACCGAGACGTGGTCATGCTTAGACTAGTCCTGACTAAGCCAGGTCGTAGATTAAGGTTGACAGTTGCCTGGTATTGACAGCTGTAATCTACACCTGGATAAATTTAGACAAAGCCTCACTAAACCGCTGTCAAATGTAATTTAGACGTAACCTCAGCTAGGGGGTTCAGACTGTACTGGTCAGACATCGAATCCACCGCGAACCTAAATTTGATGGTTGGTATCTGGGGATCCACTTGACCAATTTACTTGAAATTTGATATGTACATGCAGTAGACTATCGACTTTAAATCAGGTAAGTTTCAAGTCGAAATAAATTTTTGTTTTTGTTTCCGGTTGAAGAATGTAAAAAGTGACGAAACAGTTGGTATGGGTTTTTTAAAATATCGGCATTCCTACAATTTTTAAGTTATTCCTTTAAAATTTGCGGTGGTTGTACAAAAATATGTGCTGAACCAGCAGCTAAAATTTTAACTAAATCGGTCGAAGGGATCCGGAGAGACTGCGCCATAAATGTGTGGCTCTCAATTTTTCATTACCCCTCTTGATCGATAGCTGGACTCTACCGTGTCTGAGAAGTCTCGCGAAGAAAAAGTTTTCGCAGTTTTCCGAGAAAATCGTAAAGTCATCCCTGAGATATAGCGATCAAGAGTGAAATACCTTTTAGTGTCGCGTGAAAGCGCGCCTTAAGTGGTCGAAACTTTTGAACGACAGCGTATGTTCCTTAGAGGAGTCCACACACACACCTGCCGGGGTCTCTCGTGTTTGTCTCCGAGTTTCTCACGTTTCTTTGTCGAGACTTAAAGAACTGTGTAGGCCGCGATACACTCCGGCGAGATCTTTTTGTTCAGGCTCGTCAAACGAGAAATCTGTTGATCCTCCCCCTCGTGTACAGTTTCGAAACTCGGCGACGAATATTATGAATTTTTCCCGAGCCCGCGGCACGGAATTATTATAAAGTAGTTTATAATTACAGCGAACCGTGGGCTCGATGCTCGCAAAAGCGTGCTGACGTAGTTGCCACATAAAAGAGAGTACTAGAAAAAGCAAAATCGATAGTCTGCTGTTGACAGTGGGTGTAGGGACGCGGAAGACTTTGTTTTTTTTTTTAATTGCTACATAAAGAACCATTGTGGTTTTTTTTTGTTTGTCGGGAGCGCTGTTCTATTTTATTTTTAATATTTAAATACACTGGGCCAGGAGATTAGCCGATCAGATAGATCCCTTTATTGTTCGTCAATAATGAGGTCTCGTTAATAACTGCTTTTGTTTCGTCCGAGTAATTCCTGGCCAGATTTCGAAGTGACTGCGCTGAGTGCAAGGGATTTGCAGATAATTCCATTAACATCGATGAATCGAACGGCCGGCGAAATTAATTGGCTCGCTCGCGAGAGCGGGGGGTAATAAGGATTTAATGCGGCCGGCTTTGGTGTCAGGTGTAGGTTTGAAAAATAATTGACCAATTTCCCGGGCCGGTCAAAGCTAACACCGTTCACGTGATCCCACAAAGATTGACGTCGCACCGTGTCGCCAGCACGAATTGTTAATAACTGATTGTTCATCGCATTGTAGGCCGCGTGACCTACCCGACACATTTCCCAGGCTGAAATACGTAACAAACAAATATCAGCAGACTTAAAGTCATACATTTATTAAATCATTTCATCGAATTGTTGCGTTTGTATAGTCGCGGACTTAATCGAGTTCAACAAACGAGCACTCAGCTGAGATCGCAGGTTCTTCGGTACACAAGACGCTCGTGTATACTAATGTAATTAAAACTGTTGATTAATTTGTCTTCGGAAGTGGGACGAGCTGCTACAGCCACCAGTCGCATTCTACGCGAATTCCGGATGCAATAGCAGCCATAACGAATTTATTTAAAGTGGGGACTAGCCAAATTGATTTCGCCCCGACTGCTGCCGTGTAATGGAGGGTAATTGCAACTGCGCGGGAATATTCGAATTACATTCACAGCTGTTCGTTTAAAACATGTTACGGGAACGCGATTCATGCTTCTACAGAATTCGTAATACTTTCGACGAACGCTGCAAACGTCGAGTCTCGATCACGCGGTACTAGGGTAACTGCACCAGTGAATGAACATTTAAGAAATTGTTCAGGAAGATATTTTACTTTTAAAAAATGTCAAAAATAAATGAATATTATTATTATTTTTCTTTATTAAATGTTTAATAAAAAATATAAAAAATACCAGTCAATGAACACTAAATTCTAGTAATTGCTTGTAATAATTATTATTATTGAAATATACAAAAGCGTTCATTACTGGTGCAGTTACCCTACGAACAACAAGAAAAGTCGACAATTCAGGATTAACTGGATCAATTTACTTGAAATTCCTTGTATTCGTGCAGCACATATTTCTCCGTAAACAGTAAAAATTTTAAAAGGATATTTTTCAAAGAATGAGGAAACGACGGCGATTTAAATATTTATCGTTAATGCTTACCGAGTTGTTAGTGGCCTGAATCATAGTTACAGAGGCACTGAATATACATACCAAATTTGAGATCCATCGTTGCAACAGTTCCAAAGATACACTAACCAGATTTCCTTTATGCCAGGTCTGACTACACAGAATCTAAATCTACCGGTTCCGTCCAAACATAGCTGAAAGTTTCTAGGCCTAATCTAAGTTTAGTGCTCTCCTCAGCTATATTTAAGCAAAGCTAGGATTAGCTCCAAACCCATTCCAATCTCCGAAGTCAAGGTGACACCATTATTTTTCCATTAAAAGCCACCCCTCTTCCAAGTGATCCTGAAGTTTAAAGGATCCCTATAAATCATCGTAGCACTCGACGTGGGGATCCATCGACTTCCTCGAATCGACAACGATGATCGACAGAAGGTATCGCAGCCCGGATCTGGCGAGAATTCGTCGCCAGGTAAATTGAATTTCCAGCGACCCTCCAGTGGAGGAACTCGTTTCTTTTCAGCGGCGACAGAGGAACCCTCTCGAGGCAACCCTCTAGTGGCTGGTATATTCTTTTTTTTCTACGAAGCAGCACGCGTGCCTTTAACGACGCCCCTTTCACGGAGACATTTAGTTTGGACGCTGCTCGATCGGGTTCATCGATCGCGTCGTTATCGCGATTGACAGTCGTGACGAGCTCCTGATTGCATATTTTAGTATCTACAGTGCTGGAAACAGGCCTGAATATTAAACACGTTGTCACGCCCATCTAGACCCGACGTTAATTAAACGAGATATTAGCATGAATCCTTGTGCCGTTAACATCGAGACGGCTGAAACTTTGATATTTTTCAACGGTCGCATGGGACAAAAATTTGTCACAGTTCTCGACGGGTGTTCTTTTCTTGTACGACTGTATTTCCAGCCAATTATATTTGGATGACGGACAGCAGCTCGTTACCGTCAATCTTCTCCTGGTCCAGCAAACTTCATCGTCTCTCATCACGTGTAAATGAAATTTCCATTTTCATGGCTTCCGCCTGGTCCAATCAAACTGCCCACTCCATTTTCGGAGATAATGCACAGCCGAATAAGCAACGTGCTGACGATAAACATTCAATTTTTCACCGACCTAAATCCGTCGCTTAAAATTTTCGAAATCGCACAGACCGCTGTAAAAATGCAATACACTCTCCGATTTTTATGAAATTTTAATATGTTATAGATTTTAACATTTTGAACAACTTTTTCCTTTTCCAATATTGTGGGTCGCTTTTAGTTTTTGAGATATTTGTAAAAATCTAACACTAATATTTTATTGAATTTTTCGCATTCCTGCAAGCTCTAATCACAATAGTTTTCTGCAAATATCTCGAAAACTAAAAGCAACCCCCCGATATTGTAAAGGAAAAAGTTGTTCAGAATATGTTGCTGCACAACATATTAAAATTTCATCAAAATCAAAGTACGCAGACCTTTTCTACATTATTATTACCCAAGTGTAAATATTTGAATACCAGCCCTGACGAATACCTGAAGAATCATCGATCCAGCTGGAATCTGAAACTTTGTGGAACAGTTTCGAACAGCTTCAGACATTCTACAACCCTTCCATCGCCCCTAAAACCTGCCAAGGCTCCTCACGCGAACTTATCATCCCCCGAAATGCGTTTCGAGTGGTATCTACGAGTACAATCGAAGGTGTTCAACATACTATCACCAGTGGATCTTCGAATGGAAGTCGAGAGAGCCTTGGACCACTCTCGAGCGACGGAAAATGGGAGGACACACTTGTCCTCAATCCCTCCTCTTAAACGGAGGGACAGAGAGGGAGAGAGAGAGAGAGAGAGAGAGAGAGAGCTCGTTCCGTTAGATCTGTTTCGTCTTGTTTATCTGGCCACTAGGGCCGCAAGCCTCGCCACATTGGGAACACGGAATTCCAGGTGAACCGTCGTTTATTAGCTTGCACCATAGACGAGGTGCTCCGTCTCCGTCCCGGGTTGATGAAGACCTGGGATAATGATGGTAATTTACCTGCTCCTTAAGGGATGGCTGTGCTCACGGAAAATAGTAGTCCTGGCGAATTTTTTACGGGGAAATTAGTAGCCGTGTTGAATTAAAATTTGGTGTATTCTTTTCGTCAATTCGTGAGGAATGTCCATGAATTTTTGTATGCATGAACAATTATTATGACAATTATTTAAATTGTGTAAATTTTTATATTGTTTTACAAAATTCTGGGAACGTCCCGGAATTTTTTCACCCAGAAAAAATGATTTTATGCAAAGCTGCGTCAATTTTTATGGATAGAATGTTTGGTAATTTTTGTTGAATTCGTGAAAATTCATATGCAGTGAATTCGGAACGATATTTCATTAATGAATATTAATAAACGGAGCGCATAAATTCCCAATAAAAAAAAGCGTTATCACTCCAGCTGTTCGAGTTCTTTTTCTACCAGCAGAAGCTCCGGATTGGAGCGTTCTTAAGGCGCGATGATGAAATCGGGTAATATCGATTACAGTGGCCTAGGCGCGCACTTTCAGCTGTACTTTTCCCTTCTATTTATTCTACGCCTCAGAAATCACAGCCGCTTTTTCGCGCGGCGTGTCCTTCGCCAAAAGATCCTAGGTTCCTCAGCCATTGAAAAGCTTCCGGCAGAAAATAATATATCAGCTTTCAAGCAGAAATAGAGCTGGGGGATGGTGAATCCTTGACAGAGGAATCCTTCCTTCCGCTCCTGGAAACTCCTCAAAATTGAAAAATAAATTCCCATTGTCTGGTCGAGCGTTTCTTCGTGATATATCCGTCGCTTTCTGCGCTCGTCTAACAAATTATTCCGGAATTTTCATTTTATTACGGAATATCATCGATAGCGACTGCGTTTTCGGATTTACATAAAGGAATAATTTTTCATCATTTCAGCGCAGCTCAATGGACACATTTTTCACATAAGCAATTTTTCCTCTGTTCCAGGTGAGTCCAGGTTTCGTTACGCGTTAGAGGATTAGTACGTGAGTAATACGCCACAATTCACACTTTTCGGTTTTAATATCTCAGCGCTTTTAAGCCCGCCGACAGCCGAATGAATTTACAAAGGGCGCAAAGCCCTCCTTTCTCCGAACGAGAAAGAATTGCACACCACTTCCACAGTTAATTCCGGCGTCTCTCTGTGCGTAAATAATTCTAATTTCGCGGGAAGTCTCAGTTGATCGACGTCGCTCGGATATTTCGCTTCAATTTTTTCAAAAATTGTCCGCCGACAGATTTTAATTAACTTCCAATCGTGCTGCGTCCCCTCGTTCCATCGTGACAGTTTAATAACTGCCGGGGGACACAAGTTTTCATTGTTTTAAATTAATTAATGCACTCCCCCGCGTTCTTATTTCCGTCGAACGGAATATTTACTTTGGTTTATTAAACCGTGATCGCATAAACCGAGCACCTATCTCGCCGGAAGGACGAAGGACTCTTTGTTGCTCTTTACTTTAAGGGATGAGAGTTTAATTAAAAATTTCATTTTACTCTCCCCTGCTTTATTCAAGACATTTTCTTCCTCGAATTGTACATTAAATTTATACAGTGTACTGGAGACACCCGGTGTGTACGATTCCCCTTTGGATGATCGGTGCCATGTTCCAGAGGTCAAGAACATCGGCTCGTTTTATTAACTTCTTATTTATAGTCGTCCGTCGCTCGATTTATTCGCCTTCTTCGCCTCTTACCCATCTCGTCCGTGTCCCGTTTTTAGTATAACGCAACGAAATGGTCTCCCCCACCCCCACTCGTCTCCCTTTTCGAATTTAATTCGCAAACGCCGATCGAAGTCCGGGCCGCCATGGTAATGCGAATTCCTATCTGATGGGAATATTTATTCCCAATACCCATTGTACCGGTCCTATACTTTTATTAAAATATTCCTCCGAGCCACCGTAAATACCACCAAAAATATCGGACCGGTTGCAATAATAAAACTATTTATTCACTCTCTCATGGAAGAATGATCATTTTTATCAGACCGAACCTTTAAAACCGTTTTATATAAAATCTCCTGGAGGGGGTGAATAAATTAAAAGCTCCTGCAGGGGTTGAGTAAATTAAAATGTCCCGAAGGGGTTGCACGAATTAAAGAGTCCCGGGGGAGTTGGACGAATAAAAATTATCCTATACTCTTCTCGCACGTAAGCTGCATTATTTTCACGAAGATATTCCTTTAACAATATTTCATATAAAATCTCCTGCAGGGCTTGAAACATGTAAAAACGTTCTGAAGGGGTTGCATGAATAAAAGCTGGGTAGAATATTTTCCTTGGGTGGCGGTTGTCTTGTTCACAGTGAAGCGTTTCGTTGGAAAAGTTCTGCAGGGGTTGAATAAATAAAACTGTCCTGTACGGGTTGAACGTATGAAAAATGTTTACAATACTTTCCATAGATAGAATTTTTTATAATTATTTTGGGGCTTCCTCACCGAATTTGATGATCTTCAAATATGTTGTCGAGGTGATCATTCTGTACAACTTTTCCCTACACATGTTACCGCCGCTCGGTTTTAGTTTCCGAGATATTCGTGAAAAACTATTGCTCATACTGTATTGATTTTTCGTATTTCTGCACGCTCTGTGTCAACGTAAGACTGTTTTCTCGTAATTATTCTACTGCGATCTTATAGAGGGAAGTCTCCTCTTTAAAATGACGTTTCAAAAATTGGTCTACAATTTTTTCCAACGATTTTATCGCACTTTAAGTAGATTAGGTCTGTCTGACTCGTTGCTTCGGAGCGTGCAGGAATACGAAAAATTCAATACTGTATTAGCCATAGTTTTTTGCAAATATCTCGAAAACTAAAATCGAGAGGGGGTAACATGAATAGAGAAAAGTTGTTCAGAATCGTGATCTTGACAACATATTTGAAGGTCGTCAAAATCGTTGAGGTCCTAAAGTAAATAATTACCGAATTTTTAAAAAACACTACGTGGACGTGAGTAGATTGTGAAACAACGATATACTTTCCAATCATGGAGCATCGTAACAGTCCGGTCGTCCGAGTGCCCTGAAAAATAGATGAAACTAGGGGTTGTGGGGATTGTGCTGGGGGTATATTCGTTCGGAAGCGTGTCGAGGGGATGCGTACACGAAATGTAGCCACCTTGTAGACGAAAACCGAATGCAAGGCTACCGGGGATAGGTCCGTGGTCCTGAGGGATCGATACGGACCGTTGGCTGCCACCGCTGCACAGGGTTGCACGAACACCGATAGACGACAGCGCAGTTTCGTCGGTTGCAAAACCCGCGGAATCCTCCGGCGCACACAGCTCTCTCTCGCTCAGTGATACACGAGTCCTCGGAAGAGTCCTGACCGGATGAAACACGTGTCCTGTTGATCCTCTGTATTAAACACGCAAACCTGACGTCGCGTCGCGGTTCCCTAATTAAAGGACATTCACCGTTGCGGATTCAATTTCACTGGTCAGATAGAGAAATGAATTCGCGGATAAAACGTCGTTCACACTACTCCTCTGAATAGCGAATTTTCAACCCCTTTCATTTTCGAGCTTTATTTCGGGAGAAAATGATCGGGTGCAGAAAACATTTTATGTTTTTCAAGGATCCACTCGAACGATCGATTCGAAAATTTGCAGGTTTATTGGATGTATATTTTTCTACAGCTGGTGGAAATTTGAAGAGGATTATTGAGGAATTGACGAAATGGTGGAGTTTTGAAGATTTTATATCGGTTTTTTACCATTTCCCTGGGGAAATGGAAATGAAAAATTGGTTTAGCTTGGGATTGGCCTGAGCTGGAGCGATTGGTCTGCTGAATGCACACAGTAAATTTCGGATCAATTGGTTAAGTAGATCTGGAGATATCGATCCGTGAGGTTCACGGTTAGCTTTTACATATATGTATTCCATATGTACTAGGATTAATATTTCAGGATCTGCTTGAGGTATTAATTTCAAACTTGGCACATTTTAGAGATATCATTTAGGCTGCAGATCTTTATGCATTATTTGTATTCAATAAATAATTAAATGTATAAAAGATGAACACTAAAATTATAAAAAATGGAGATCATTTAGGCTGAGGATCTTTATGCATTCATTTTTATTCATTATTTATATTTAATAACTAATTAAATATATAAAAGATAAGAGATACAGGCTATTAAATAATTACTGAATAACGAGTCAGACTCGTGACGATGATTTCAACAAAGTCTAACAAATATGAATGTCATAAATACATATATAAATAAATAAATTAAACATTCGAATAAATGTAGCCATACAGAAAATGTAAATGTTCTCTTCCCTCCTACGACATTTCTTCCGGATAAAAGATGTTCTAATCACTTGTGACTGTAAAGAAAATGGCGCGGCAAGGGGTTAAAGAATAAATATCTTGTGTGGCCTTTATCAGTGAAGAAGAGCAGTCGTGTTCAGATCTGGGATACGACAGAGGCTTGCTGAAAGACACAGGCAACACGATTAAATGGAGAAGCTACGATATACCCCACGCATGCCAAGAAACACTGAGACCCTCAAAGGGCAAAACTCCCCGGAGACAGTGATGTTTCCATTTTAATCTAACAACGTCAGACATGTCCTGCCCTGGGGATACCTGTCTGTTTCGCGGATACATGCGACTTGTTGTATCATTATGCTCCAGCAAGGAACACAGAGGAATATCTCTTACGTTTTCGCAAACATCGTACGACGCTCCTTACGAGAAGAAAAATGTTTCAGTCGAGTGAAACGAAGAGTAAGAGTTCGCGGGATTATGGAATCGAGCCAAAATCAAATGATCCGTCAGCCGAGGGTCCTTCAGAAACGATGGAGGACGATTTTTTAATTTTTCTCGAAATGAAAAATCGACGGACGTTTCAGGCCACGCTTTAATGAAGACATTTATTCTAAAATTCTCGCGGAGTTGGAATTCTTCGGTCATTTCATTTCTCATGTGTAATAGGGGGTGGATTTGGCTTGATGAAAAAAATGTACATATTCAAATCTGTCGTTCCTCTGTCAGAAGAAATATTTTGGTGTCTTCTTTTCGTTTGGAAAATTTAAATGTATTTGATATATTTTATTATATTTTATGAGACCATTTAAATTTTATTATAGGGTTGGGGGAGTGGAAATGAATTAGCGGGGGTGCGATTTGTCAGAAGAAATATTTTGGTGTCTTTCTTTCGTTTGGAAAATTTAAATGTGTTTGATATATTTTAATATATTTTGTAATTCCATTTAAATTCGATTATAGGGTTGGAGGGGTGGAACTGAATTAGCGAGGGTGCGATTTGTCAAAATCGATGACAGAGAGTGGATTTTCGAGTCAAAGACTAATTTAGTCCTCGATATTAGTAGCATTAGTTTCCGCGCGGAAATTCGTATTAAGGGCGAAGGTAATTATTTCACGGCTGGGAACGAGACAGCCGGATAATTTATATAGTTTATTAACAATCAGTCTTGCCAGTTCGGAGTGCAGGGCCGCTTCGAAGCGCAATTTCTCCGTTTCGGCGTGCGATTTCTCAAGAATGGAAGGGATTACGTTAAGCAGACGTGGGAGAGGCAATTTTCGAGATGAATAGCTGGGAATAGAATTTGTACGGCTCCTCCAGTAACCACCAGTCTCGCGAATTTAAATTGTTTCGAGCGACGATATTATAAATTTTAATCGCGCGCCTACGATGCGTTAATAATTCACCCGGAATTGGCTGTGATACCGGTAAGCCCGGCTGACGAAAAAAATATTTATGTCACCGTTATAAAACTTTCCGGACTTATTTGTACAACTTTTAACTATGTCCATGAATTTTTATGCAGCTTTATCGTCGCAACTATAGCAATTATTCACCGGTGAAGCGAACAGGTTTAAAAATGTTTCGCACCGTTTCCATCTCATGAATGGCTGTCGCAATTAACTCTGAAGTTTTATGGAACATCGACTACGCGTATCGTTAAATTATCGTGCCTGTAAAAAATGCAAGATCGGAGTGTTGGCAAAAAAGTTTTTTTTAGTGATTCTAGTTGTTTGAGGATCTTTATTTTCTAATTGAAACACGGTGTGTGTAAAAAGAGAGAAGTTTCTGGACGAAGTCCCTCGGAAATTGAATTGGTTCCCAGGCGAAAAAAGTTGGACTCTTCTTGCGGAGGTTTTTCGCTGGTGTCAATTACTTCAAGAATGCCGATGAAACTGCAACACCATTGTTGGAACGAGTGTAACACGGTCACGTTACCGCGCAACATGTAATTTTACAGCATGTGTGGAGCAGAACCGGGGTCTCTCTGTGTATTGGCATAATTTCCCGGCAATCAACACGGTTCTGGTGATATCTTGGCGCCTGCGTCCTCAGCGTGAATCTTCCGTAATGAGGATTGCAGCCCGATGCACACACGTCGATACGATGCAGTCCATTGTTATCAAACCCGTGAACAATTATCACATATCGAAAATTAACGGTGCCATACATATTTCCAAATTTGTTTAACACTTTAACTTGTACACCAGCATAATTTAAAAAAAAAGAAAATTGCATTATCTATTGAATCTCCACATTTTTACCAAATTCTACAATATTTCACCTTTAATTTTAAAAAAATTTCATCGCTCTATCTCATTTCTATCGAAAGTTCTTTGATTTTGTACAATTGAATATCTACAATTTCCAAGGACTAATATCGAACAATATTCTAAAAAGTTTTTTAAAAAAACTAAAAATAATATATTTAAAATATTTGCAAATATTGTTTAAATCCTAAACGCAGTCTTTTAAAAAAAATTTTGTTGAAAATTTCAAGTCTCTCGCTCATCGGAAAGTGGTTTAATATTCGACTTCTAGATTTGACGTACACAACTAAGCGTGGTAAAAAACTGAACATGTTCATTGTCACTGCTTATTTACAAAAATGTAGATTTTTCTGCATTAATTTATTAACAAAGTAACGAGTGTTTGTTTTTTTTTATTATCATATGCTGTTTCGTGTTTCATAGACTATGGCGTGGGAAATGTAGAAAAAAATGAAGACATATAATCTCGTGACCAGGCGCTGGTAAGACGATCCGGTTTCGAACGCATCGCGAGTAGTCTGGGGATCGAACACGTGCGATCGTTTCCCTCGGCGTTATCGGGAAAGGTCGTGTTACGTCGGACAGAAGCGCCGTCCGGTATTCATTATCGCTGATTTGCATCGGCGAATGGCGAGCTGCGTCGAAAGGAGTCGCCGACGACGCGTGTTATTGTTACGTGATCGTCCCGACGCGATACGTATCTGCGCCGCGAACTTTCGAGTGGCGCCCGTTCGAAAACAACGCGTTTTCGTGGCAAAACTTCGAATATCGCCAAAATTCATAGTTCCACTCTTCAAAATCACGAGGAAACTAGAACAGATAATATAATGTAACTTTTTCATGTTATTATTTATTTATTTTCAATTATATAGAAAAGGTCTGCGTACTGCGATTTTGTTGAAATTTTAATATATTATAGATTTCGACATGTTTAACAACTTTTTCCTTTACCAATATAGTATGTCGCTTTTAGTTTTCGAGATATTTGCAAAATACTATCGCTAATACTGTATTGAATTTTTCGTATTCCTGCATGCTTTAATAGCAATAGTTTTTTGCAAATATTTCAGAAACTACAAGCGACACCCTATATTGGAAAAGAAAAAAGTTGTTCAGAATGTATTTCTGCATAACATATTAAAATTTTATCAAAATCGGAGTATTTGTTTATTGCGAATGGGTAAAAAATGTCCACTTCGTTGCGAGTCGAGTAACATTCCTAATTCTTACCTCGTGTGTAAAAGTGACAAGAAGTTTCGGTCGAGTAGCATAGAAAATGTTTAACGTCGGATTTTGATTTTCCAGAGGAAATTATTTCTGGTACAGTTCTCGCGTTCTGATAAATGGTCGCAGCAAATTCGGAAATGGCAATCCTGCAAGAAATAGGAAGTACGATGCTCCGAGTATTAGTTAGCACACCGTTTCCAGTCTATCTGGCTGTTAAAGGGAGATTCGATTTGCCGAAGGAAATTGCCTCCGTCTGTTTTCAGCCGGAAGCAACCCTACCTTTCTCGCGAAAAATAATGATCGCATTCGGCATTATACCAGTGGACGTCGGACATCCAAGAAATGAAGCTCGAGCTCGATTCCACGAGCACGTGATTCGTCGTAACGAGACCAACTGATTCGCGTTGACGAACCGTTTCATTTAAATCCCAGTTGCTACGAGTAATTGAAAACAGTTTGCCCCCGGTACGTTTATTTATATTTCACTGAAACCACGAGATATAGTTAATGAATCCCTATTTAATAAATGAGCAAATTTCGGAGCTCTGAATTGATTCAATTTATTGCTCCAATCAAAAATCAATAGCTTCGCATAATTTCTCTGCCGATATATTTGCTCCGATTTGATATATTTATATTGCGGTGTGTCTCTCAATTTGCAAGAATATGCATACCATGATTAATTTGATGATTTAATTGCTCCATATTTGAATTGATTTTAATCATTGCGTACTCTGTTATTTTTCAAACACAATGAAACTCTGACAGGCAATTCAATTAATTGTTTATGATGAAGTAAAACGATTGCCGATTGAATTTTCGTCTGGCCGGAGCGATTCGTTTATTGTAAATTTAAACAAAAATAAACCTATTAGCCATATTCAGAAAATAAATTTCTATATCGCTCGAGTTTGTTGAAATCAGTTTATGTTTATTTTGCATAAAGATCCGTTGTCTAGTAATAAAAGATGATGGATGAACCAGAAAATACTTTCAGCTCTGCATTTGGGTGCCAGCTCCAGAGACAGTTGTCCAAGGGGGTGTAGTTATTCGACAGTGAAGGGAGGGGGAGGGGCCAGGGTACGTTTCGGGGGCGGTCGATATCACCGGTCGTCAAAGCGCCACCGCGCAGTGGTACACAATCAAATTTTAACCAGTTAGAATTGCATTTTGATTCCCAATCAATAGTCATAGTCCGTTCGGCGGAACAGAGATTGTATAGCTTTTTAAAAACCCACGAGAAGTGGGGGATGCCGAATAGATTCGCCGCTGACGTGATTCTAAACAAAAGACCTATCGCTGCTCTATTGTATAGACAAATTTTTTCTTCGTTCGCGTCAACAAATACAGCAAACGCATTTATCTAGAACACCCTTCAATTCTGTTACCCATTGTGCATAGTTATCTATTGCAATTCTGACACCAGCAACGTATAAAAATTTACAAACATGTCCCAAATAAATATGTCCGTCAAGTTTCACGAAAATACTTCTTTTCCTTCGGTCCAAAAAATTCCAATGTACACCTCACGCGAGCATTTCATTAAAAAAGAAAAACGACGAGGTCTTGAAAATACGAGGACCCAGAATTCGCAGAAATGTTTTCGCAAACATTCGTAGAACAGCTAAAAAATTTAGTCAGGGGAAAAGCTCTGGATTAGCTTTCCAGCTGTTGACAAGCATAAATCGATGCCGGTCACCGACGCTCGGGAATCGTGTTTCCAGGAGTGTAGCGCAAACTTGAGTGCTTCGATATTGCTGCAGGAACTCGACAATCTTAAGTTTCGAAACTTCCATCGAGCTGCGGGAACTATCGTGAAAATTTTGAATGCCGGGGACTTGGGGGAAAACGGGTGAGATGCAGGTAGCTGCTACATACGTTATTAGGATATACCTTCGTCGAACTTCTTCGAATTTCAAGTTCTCAAATATTCGCGAACTTCGTGGGAGGAGGAAAGAAAAAAAATGGAATCAGGAGCGCCGAAAGGAGGAACTTTATGATTGTGAAACTTCGGTCGATCAGCGCGCAAGAATTTCCAAAAACTTTTCGCTTATCAGTCTTTAAAGTTCGAAACCATCGAGCCGCGTTTGAACGCCAGGCATAGAGCGAGTGAATTCATTTCCGTGTCTATCGGTGATTAAGTAGCCGGCGGTTTGATAGTCGCAGACGTTCGCGAAACTATTTCGATTTTTGCCGGGCCGACTAATTTTACCACGCGATGCAATTGGGTCGCGCCTTCGCGGCTGCTTTATTCAGGAACAGACGGCTAGTAACCTTCGACGTTATCGTCGGCCAGGAAATACTAGGCCGGGTCTAGGCCTAGGTCAAGTCACGCCCATTAAGCTGCACACACGAGCACGTCACACCCGCGATGAGCTTCGGAGCTTTCGCCGAGACCGAAGGAGAACTTGACCTATAAAAGCTCGACGATGAACCTTGATAGCCGCGTTGCACGCGATTCCGTGATTCCAAGTGAGAATCGGCGAAGGTGCAGGTGATTTGTACAGCGGCGCCCATGAGTGTTCGATTATCTTCACGCTGAGACGGAAATCCATGTCGTTTGTTCGCCCGGACGAGCACTGTCCTCTATTTTTTCACCGGAATACCGTTATGGTCTTCCTAGATTGCACCCGAGGCCGCTCCTACCATTTTAAATCACCGTAGACACGCCTACAACTCTTATCCCAGACCGGTACCCCCTGTGGGCGGAGCCAGGAAGCAGTGGGGCGGTGATTTCGGGCAATAAAATGATTTTATTCGAGTTCTAGACAGTAACGTTGATAGAACTTGGTATTTCGAAAGATATACACCACTTGGAATCAACCTAGACACGCCTAGGTCAGATAATATTCGACGTATCTTGTCGAATGTGGGCGTGTCGTAGACAGAGGGCGTGTCTCAGACGTTTCCTCCTTCAAGTGACGACAGGAGGTCGTAGTTCCAATTTTTCTGAAGCACCGTTGATGAAAAACTCTTTTTCCGGGTATTAAACGGGAGTACACCAGTGTATCGTATTTCATCATCAAGGAATAAGCTTACTGTTGTCAGTTTTTATAAGCAAGTTTAAGCGTGCCGCTGGTTACCGCGGAAAGAATAATGAAAACGATAACGTCAAAGCAGCTTACGCGTTTCACAGCCGGACCAGACACACAATGACTCTAGGCGCCGAACACAATGATGTCCGAAACAATGGTGTCGCGAGACAATGGCAAGTTGCTTAAAGGGAAGCGTTAAAAATAACCAAGAAAGCAAACAGTCATAGCGAAAGCACCGGTCCTCCGCTAATTATTTCTCCTCCCACAGCGAAGCTACACGGACCTCGCCACTCTAATTGCATCGTTTTTAATCAGACCGATTGTCACCGGCAAACTAGAAAATCCTGAAGTTTTAATACCAGTACGTTAACAACTCTGTCTCTCTCTCTCTCCTGACATTTCGCCTGGGGTAAAACTTCTGTTAAAAGACAGGACTGGCCAACATCGCCGAGCTGAAAGGAGTTCCGGAAATGATTTAATTACCGGAGATCTAATTGCCATTCCCGAAGCCCGGGAAAATAAAGGTTGAAAGGCTCCGGGCAGATTGGAAAATTTTTACTCCCAGAGTCCATCGAGAGTCCCCGGGAAACAGTTTTCGCGTTGCATGAATAATGAATTTCGCAGAATGGCAAAGCGGAGGAAGTTCGAAGTGAAATCATCGACGCGATTATGTCAGTCTTGGAAAATATGCTAATGGCCGACGCCTGTTCGCGGTTACCCTTTACGTTTACTCCGAAGCATCGAATGAATCAACAATGTAACAGAGGAGCTGCCACAATTTTTAAAAAATTCTAAAACTGTTGGTGGAATTTTTGAAATTCTATCGACGTTGCTGGCTATTAAAAGTACGAATTCTTAACGGTGTTATACACGGATCATCGTTCACCGTCTCTTTTCGGGGGGTGAAATTACTGGCGGGCTGCCCATCCGCTTTCAAACACCTCTCGCCGGTGCCAGAGGACACTGTTGATATTTTTCCACCCCTGAGCCGGTGGTGAATGTTGGCCAATGAGCTGGCAGCCGGATGGCTTGGTCGACAGAGCTCCATCTCGCCGGTGAAACATCTTCAAAGGATGATAGAATTCAAAACAGACGCGGTCCGAAGGTCGGGCGACAAAAATCGAAGACGCCCAAGGCCTCGAGAAAGACGCGAGAATTCATCCGAGGGCGAAGGGTTCGACCAGAAGCTCTGATTTCTGAGCGTAGGACGACTCGGCGAAGTTGAAGTGCTCGTTGAAGGAAATCCCAGGAAAGTAATGGGACTGCCGGAAAAAGTGAACGATACTCGAATCGGACGCGACCCGGAAATAAAACGAATACAAGCGATTAAAAAAGTCTGTCCAAGATAAATTCGCTCGCGAGTCCCCACTATTCTTGGCTGGGAACATTTCGTGGAACGTATCAAAGATTCGTCTAAGCGAATTACTTCGGTCTCCTCGGTATCACCTCGGCCCACCTAATTGAGCCAAGGAAGCGGTTCGAAGTCGCTCTCGAGGACATCTTTGGTTATTATAACTTTTAATTCTTCCCAAGGAACGCTGCGGAACTTTCCAGACCGAGTTGCCGCTCCGCCTCGAGAATCCGCTCCTGGGGTACCGAGTTTCGCGAAAATAAATTCAATTTGACCAGTCACGTGTACAACGAACTTCCCGGGGGCTACCGGTCCGGAAGGATATCCGTGGATTTCCCGGTGATCGCTAAATTCCTCGGAAACAACGAAGAAATAAAAGTTCCTGCTTGGTAGCAGTCTATTATCTGTATCGACGTGAAAACTTTCGAAAGGCGAATCAATTTTTCGACTTACATTGAACACGCCCACATTCGGTGGTGATGGGCGTGTCCTAGCAGATATGGGCGTGTCTTGTCTAATGTGGGCGTGTTAAAATCTGATGGAATAATTATCGAGTCTCCGGCAGTGGAAGTTCGAATCGATACCACGATTTGCGCGAAAGTTACGATGGGACGGAATAGATCCCGGTGAATGGACTATATCAGCGTGAAGAGAGTTAGTTTCTGTGTGCAGGTTTGAATCTGGTTTTAGCCGACGAGTGGTGGCTCTTATCAGCGATACAGTCGGGGCATGCAATGGCGCTGAAGAAGTGAACTGGGTTACTGTCGGGGGTTCTCTGTTCCGCAGAAATTTCCATGGATCGCCAAGTGGTCGAGGTTCAACGAATCGCTCGACGGCTAAAAGCCACTTGGTCTCTTGGACCATTATGCAGATCATGCCTACCGACGAAACCTCGCTAACGTTCGCCCTCTCTGTGGAATCGCAACGAGCTTGGACCGCATACGAGGAGACATTCTCCAGCTAGAAACGTGTTCTCGAAGAGCGACGACGTTCAACCGGTAGCTTGTTCATTGCAAATAAATGATGGTCGGTTTTTGGTTATTTTCTTACCTCGCGGTTTGTGCTCGGCGTTATTTCAAACAGGAAGCTCGAGTTCCATTAAACCGAAGCATCTTGGGGCATTAAAGTGTCAGCCGTCGCCCACCAGGAGTATCTTTCGTCAACCTGGAATGGCTCCAAACATCTCAATGTCAGCCCGCAGCCAAGATAGAATACACCGGAACACTTCCATGCCAGTTTTAGCCAGCGTAAAAACTTTCGATTTTTCCAAATCCTGATATACCGGTCGGGAGCCTCGGTGCCAACTGGGTGGCGGGCGCAAACATTCCTGGACGTGTATTAGATGAAACTTAACCGCTGAAATATCGTCAGCCGTGCTTTGAGCCATTCCGGATCAACTCGAGACATCGATGCGTGAAGCTTCGCTCAGCCATGGATAACAATGTCTACCGAGTTATTCGGTAATTTCCATCAAGCGATGGCTCAACCGGAGCCATCGGGCCGTGAGACTTCCAGGCGCCACGGAAACATCTAAACACCCCGAGCTTCGGCTATTAATATTCACACGTAATTAACCGATACGCCCCGGGAACTGAAACCAAAGCCTCCGGAGAGTTTCGCTGTTAAACTCACCGGCAATTACGATATTGGAGAGGTACGATCTCCGCGAGACACCGTCGAGTAGACTGTCTTTATATTGCACGTTTATTTGTTCATCAGGTTAGCGAACACCTTCGATCGTCGAAGCGGTACGACGCGCAAACGGACCCGTCGTCGGTGCGCCGGCAAACAGCCAGCCCTTTCACATTTGCATTTGTAATGTTCGCGAGCAATCGCAAAGCGCTCAGGCTCGGCCCCGCGGTTTATCTTTCCTCTTGGAGCTTCGCTGATCATCGGGAAAAAAATGTTCTCCGAACAGGGAACTTTGCGCCTTTGTAGGCCTTATGTGAAGTAAAATGGCCGCCGTGGAAAAGCCGTTTCTCAGGAAATGTTTATTTATAAAGTTGTCCAGCCTCCCTTCGCTCGAGGTTATTAAAGGACTCTTCAAGGGAACGAAGAAAATTGCATCTCGTTTCAACCCTTAGCATGGCGATTCTGAAATTGTTGTATCATTATTTAAAATACATATGGAAAATTAATCATATGGAAAAACTGTCACGGTAAAATCAGTTGGATTTTTCAGATGTTGTAACTTATGATGGAAACAAAGATAAATAATGGACAGCTATCGAGTTATAATCAGTCAAACTGGGGAAGTATTAATTTTCTGAAAAAATGTTTGAAACAAAAATAGTAGCAATATAGGGAGGTCGCTTTTTGTTTGCGAGATATTTTCAAAAAACTATTGCGATTAGAGCATGCAGGAATACGAAAAATTCAGTACAGTATACGCGATAGTTTTTTGCAAATATCTCAAAAACTAAAAGCAATCCCCCTATATTAGAAAAGGAAAAAGTTCTTCAAAATGTCGAAATCTATAACATATTAAAATTTCATCAAAATCGGAGTACGCAATCCTTCTCTATATAATTACTGAAATATTTAATTCTAAAGGTTAAATATCTCCGAGTGCAAAGGGTTAAAATTCCGATGCAGAACTGTTGACCTCGACTTCAAGGACATTATCTTCAATATTTACGTTAAATTGTTAAATTTTCTTGTATTTAATGAAGAACGTCTGATCAATCGGCTTCAGTGTCCTTATCCTAGCAGCAGTAGTATAACCCTGTCAGTGTCAGACAGTTCGTCGGTATTCTACTGATGGCGCCACGATATCGTAGAGTTACCGACACGAACTCGTTGATAACAGCGATGCCTTGCATGATTTCTTCTGCCGTACCACCCGGTCGAGTCAACGATGGTTTCTTTCAGAATTCGTCTCTCCGTTAATAAGCAGCTAACTACGTCATTAATGTTCACTTGGAAGATCAGGCTATAAATTAAGCGTTTTCATTAACCATAAGATCGATGGTGTTCTCAGTTTGGAACTCGGTTAACGGCGTCTTATCCCATAGCCCCGGTTATAAATTTCAATCTATTTTTAATCACGAAGGGTATGAAATGTTGGAAACTTCAACGGTCATAAATGATGACGCTTGACTTTAATGAGAGATGATAAAATCGATACCCACTGTTACAATATATTGCGAGAATCCTCTCTCGACGAATCACAGATATTTTTAAGCTGATTGTAGCATTAGTTAACTAGTTTATGTTAATGCTTGCAAATTTCACTCGGACGTAGTCTAATTGATGGTTTCGTAAGGCCATTGTAGCTGAGGACTGAACTGCAAGCAACGATGACTTTGCTTGCTATATTGCTTTGTCAACGGTGAAATAGAAAAATTCCATTCCATTGCGATCGCGAAAACGGGTGAATACTCGGTGAATATATGAATGCATCTTGCAATTCCATCGCGAAATTACAAAATAACAGACGCGGATTTCGCGACAAGGCTGTGGCCCACATACCGGTCCTCGCGGTTCCAAGATTTTCGATGCGCCGACTCTCGCTGCGAAAATTATTTTACGACCGACCGTTGAAAAAATCCGAAACATTTTTACAGCTTGTCGTTCCTCCGTTTATTATGACTGCGGATTATGCTTTAGCCAATTCTTTAGACTTCGTGTCTAAAGTTCAAGCCAATCAAAAGGAATGCAAATAAAAAGAAAATTCCTGTCTTTTTTTAAACCTTGAAGAAAACGTAGCAAGATCGCCAAAGTTCGCACGTAGAGAGACCCGCGAGTTTCCAGGCGGCCAAGAAAGAATCGAAGAAACTTCGCCGTTACATCGTTCTGAAATTCGCCCGAGCAACGAAGTTTTCCTCGACGAGACGGCTCGCTATAATTCAGCTTTTAAGAAGTAGAAATTACTCACGCCGGCAGTGAAGAATAAGTGCGACGGAAAGAAGTATGTCGGCTGAGGCTGGTACGAACTTGAGCATGGAGCCTGCGATTCATTAAACGAGCCATTAAGCACTGCTAACTGTCCATTCCGCGACGGTAAGAAAATAGACGTAAAACAGAAAGGAAAAGAAGTACGAGACAGTATGCTCATGATCGATAGCGTCGTTTCTGTCCCATTAAGTTCCATCCACTATATTATTTTTATTATTTAATCTGGTAAGTCAGCTCCAAGAAAATTAATTCTGTTGTCTGAAACAGTTTGATTTGTTGCTGATTTCGACGGACAGTTTCGATGAATTATTAATTATTTTCTTCCTCAATGTTTTGATACTGGTTTGGACCTTTTTCAAAGGAATTTTGTGTCTAAAAAATATTAGAAACTGTATGTGATATAAAAAGGAATATTAGAAAATGCGTCTCTCCTCTTTTCTTTTGATTATTTCTTTGCTTTTTGCTTCGACACTTCTAAGCCAGTCTACTTTCTCTCTCACTCTTTTATTTTGTACTATCTGTTCTATACTCTGCACTCTGAGGCACCACTAAAAATTGCTGTACCATTACCCAAAATATTGTTTACATTATCAAACATATCAGTACCAATTTCATATTCATAAAATTGAAAAAACTACAGGGAGTGGAAATATTCCAGGTCGGAAGAAATGTTTAATTTTCCAGTCAAAATAGCTCCGAGTGCGAAGGGCTAAATTTTTTCTTTCCATCTCGTCACAATCCTCTACAAGATGCTTTAGTGTCCCCAGGTATCTCTCGCTCATCGTGCACATTCTCTCTTCCTCCAGAATTTATTTCCTTCCTGTATATTCTCACAGTTCACTCTCGCCATCAGGCTCTGAGATAGAAATTAAATAGAATTCTTATTATTAGTAAAATAAATGTCACAATACTCGGGAGGATTTGAAGAATAATATCCATTAAAAATCATCCCTCTGTCGTTTAGGGTTCGATCGCAATAAAAAAATATGGACAAACTTGTAAATTCGATTCTTCCTTAAAAATCGAAATATCTTGCAAACGAGCTGGAGATCGTTTCGGGAGAATTTGAAAAATAATATCCATTAAAAATCATCCCTCTGTCCATTTTGGGTTCGATCGCAAAAAAAAATGGATAAAGTTGTAAATTCCATGGTTCCTTAAAAATCGAAACGTCTTGCGAACCGGCTGGAGATCGTTTCGGGAGGACATGAAAAATAATATCCATTAAAAATCATCCCTCTATCGTTTAGGGTTCGATCCAAAAAAGGCCAAACTTGTAAATTCCATGGTTCCTTAAAAATCGAAACCTCTTGCGAACCTGCTGGAGGGTGGTTTCGAAATTCGCATGTAAATTTATGGGAGTCACGTCGTGGGTGTCGCGGGAGACAGAACGCGTGGCGAACATAGTAATAATTGTGTCAACCGCAGAATTTTCTGGAGGGGTGTGATGGATGGTTTCGTAGGAGTTGCGTAGCTGACGGACCAGGTGCGCGACGTTCCGCCTCGAATATCCGAATTTGGCGAACAGGCTGCTGCGGGGATTATAACGGCTTTATGATTCACGTTGGGTCTTGGATCACGCGTCAGCCCGCGCGGTCCTGCCAACTTTTCGCACGGGCGCGTGAGAAAAATCGGCTAAGAAGTTTGCCACCGTCGCCATCGCGTCGAAGTTGGCCACCGCGTGCCACGGGCACCACGGTTCCCGAAATACGGCCATTATAATTGGCCCCCGTGCCTCCCACGATTTATATTCGCGACGTGAAGTTTCTTGTTTACGATAAATAATCGGCGACCTTCCGCCGGCGACTCCTCGCGACACCAAGGCGGTCTAAACATAACCCCTGTCGTTCGATTCGCGTCCTCTCGCACCCCCGTGCTCTCCAACGCCGGCTTTTGTAAAAACGGTTCTTCGCGAACTACGAGTCACACCGTTCCTTTCGATCTCTAGCCTCGTACAATCAGAACTATTCTGTATCGCGCTGCTATACCCCGCTGCCTGGCGACACACGAGCATTTAATCGGTAAAAATAGAGGTCCATTGTTCGGGTCGTTGACGCCCGCGAAAGAATTTATAGTCGATTGTGGCGAAAACAGTCGCTTAAGTCAAGGCTGTACATTTCTAGAGGAATGTGTCGAGCACACAGAAAATGTGGATACATTGTGGAAGACACCCTTGTGACGTACAGGTTCTATTATGGGGGTTGCTGACGCGAAAGTTTAGCTGGTATTGTTCGATAAGTCATGTGGTAGGACCCAGCTTGTGTCTGACCTAACCCAAAGTACCTGATCTAGTCTGTTCACCCTCGTACGTTCCTTGGGGTGAAAAATCAACCATTCAATATTTTCACAGACTGTAAAATTATTCATCCCTTTATGCATTCGTCATAATCTGTTGATTTAACGTCTAAAATAAAAACAACCTAACCATTCACCCATTCAATATTTTCACATACTGTAAAATTTTTATGTCTACGTCGTCAAATGTATTTTTCTAAAATGTGACGCTGTGAATTAAACACAAATTGTTGATTTAACGTGTAATATAAAAATGGGTGAATTGTTATCCTTTTTTTTTTGTAACATAACAAAAAGAAGAAAAAAATATAATTCTTTATGGAGCATCGAAGGGGGCCTATTCTCTAATTCACCCTTCGATGTTATTTCCAAATAGTGCCTAACCATGTTTTTGGCTATAGGGTGAATTGTTATCCTAGTTTGGTGCAGCTATTTTTGAGGTGTATATGGGGCTAACCTATCAAAATACCACCTGGTTCGTGACTTAACTTAGCAGTACTTAATCCAGACAACCTACCCAGTTCACAAAGGAATTCTGTACCCAATGATGGTTTTGACAACCATGACACATTTCTGCGTACCAACCACTCTCTGCCAGGGTTAGTGGACCTCGACCCGATTCGTCCGCGCAGAAACCGGCATCGAACTATAGCGCTTGCACGGATCCGTTGAATCACGAGTGTTGGCACCGACTACCCGTTACATTAATCAACGTTTGTCACGGTACCGGCCATCATTCTGTAAACATTCTCCTGTCTGCGTGGGCCAGCAACACGTGTCCCCCGCGAAGCCCTACGATCAGACCGAGGATCGGATACCTAACTCAGTATTCGGAGAACGTGGACCGTTAGCCGCTCCAAGGATTAAAACGAGCTACAGCCGGCGATAGATCATGCGACTCGAGAGTATACGTGACCTGCCAAAGGCAACAACACGCCATTTCCGTTGTTGGTCCATCGTTCTAGGATTCCCAAATTCTCGATCGACTTCTCGGATTTGTCACGACGGAACGTCCGAGCGATACTATCCGCGTGGCAGTAATTTTTCTCGGGACGATGATCGCCAACACGTGTGGCAGAAAAATTCATTGCCGTGACGTCGACGCGACCTGTAAAATGTGACTCCGAGATACGTTGCCAAAGAGACTATATAAAAAATGCCTCGACACGACGCTCGTGCCAGTGACGCTCAATTTCTTCGATGACAGCGATCTCAGTGAAAAATATCATGGCGTTCTCCAACGAAACGTTTCGTCTCGAGATAGAGTCACGTATGCTTTAGTTCCACCCGGTACATTGAACTTACCACGCTTCCTGACAGACACGATTTTTTACGAGAAAAAAATGTTTGAGAAATGATACTTCATTCAGTTTTTGATACAGACGTGACTTTACTTATATTTCCAAGAGAACGTCTCGAGGATCGTGTCCTGGAAATGGTTGATTTATTATTTTATTATTTTCAAAAAGCGTGTAGAAAGTTCTGAGAAAATTGGTTTTTCGTTGCGCCGCCCATTTGAGTCCAGCGCCAATCGGCTTCGAGATCATCCCCTCCCCTGTGACCAAAGTTGGGCGGAGCAACCATAAATAATCATGAAATATAATAAAAGATATAGTAGAAAATTCCAGCAAATTTAAATCTTAATTTAATATTAATATATGAAACGTGACTGGTTTAAAATTTGCGGGATTCGTCCAGCGCCAATTAGCTCCGAAATCATCCCCTCCCCTGTGACCAGAGTTGGGCGGAGCAACCCTAAATAATTGTCCAACATAGTGAAAGGTATAATAGAATATTCCAGTAAATTTAAATCTGCGAAATATTCCTAAATACAAATTCCGTTTAAATTTGAATTTAACATTAATATACGAAACACGACTGAAATTAAAATTCGCGGAATCTAAATTAGAGGAAATTCGAGTTCAGAGATTTTCCCACCCGCGCACGAAATACTTCAAAGAAGAGTGGCACGAGGCGAAATCCGCGCGAGTCACGTGAGCCAGAAAATCCTCGATGAAAAAAAAAGCTGGAAAGGCCATTTTCCACGAAAGTCACCCTCGAACAAATGTGCGGCTCGGAACAAACGACGTGTACGTGGGAAAAGCGACGCGCCGTTCAAAATAATTCGACTCGCTCTATAAATACAATGCGGCATTCAGTGCTGCGCGGCGCGTCGCGAGGTTCAGAAGCTTATCTGACGCGTGTTCGTTTCCCCGATCGTTTGATAGCTCTCCGATAACACCGCTACCGGAAGTCCTTCTCGTCCAGCCGCTGCACACTATTTCCGGTCGGCGCCGCTCTCTCGTACGAACCGACTCGCAATTTATGTGAACGCCGCGAAGTGCAACGTGAAAAGATCGACATTTTCATTTCCCGACGCGAAATCGAGTGAAGATTTTCCAATCTTGATCCGCGAGTGCCGGAAGTGACGTTGGTGAGTGTCATAAAATTCAGTATACTCGAGTGTCGTTTAAAAATTTTCGGAAATAAATTTTGCAAAGGTTGAGCCACGTGTAAATAAATCGTTCGATAAATTATTTTCAATTTTCATTGTTCGCCAGTGTCGAATAAATCACCGTTATCGAACCAGCGAGAAAGATAGTACGACAGGGGGTTAATTGGGGACATCATCCCTTAAGTTGTTGGCTCCGTGTGTGCTTCTATGGTGTACCATGATGATCCGCGTGGTGGCCGAGGGTAAAGTTCGTCGTTCGAGGGTAGTTTAATCGGGGTGTCTGGAAGATTTGTTGGGGACACGTGTCGCGAACATGGAGAGGCTCAGCGTCGCGGAAACATTGCGCAGGAAAGATAGGAGAAGACGTAGGGGATGGACGGTGGTGGTCGGCCATGAAGTGCGGTGAGTATAAATCACTGGTGTGTTCCAGGATGGTTGAGGCGTGAACCCTTATCTGGAAAGGGGTAGCCGGTGTGTCTCTGTGGAGAGGCTGCGTTGCCCGGTGGTCGTTGGAGGAATGATGGAGAGTCGCATAAATTTCGCAGATTAATCTGCGACTGCATAATGTCTTTGTTGCGATTGTTCACCCCTGTGTTAACGACCAGTTGAGACTATGCCTTGCAGTGAAACAGTCTTGGCATTTGTTTCTGGGACTCCTTTGTTGAGAATTGTTGTGCTTTGTCGAGTGTATCATGCTGAAAGCTCTCAGGGAGCTTTTGAGTCTGTAGCTAGGGGTGCAAAAATTATTTTGATGAGATGGCAATGCACCCTCATTTGCCTCTTGAAAAGCTTTTAATTATGACCAAAGTCTACAACAAAATGACGAGTATAACTATGGTGTTTCTATAATAATTGTCAGCCCCAGCCGTTAAACAATAATGAAAATATAATAATAAAGGAGAAGTTGATGGGGCGTGGGGTTAGTTTTAAAACTCTATTCCTGATATTCATCAAGTTCTCTTCATCATACCTTCCTCGAATCGCTTAATTAGCCTTTGAGGCTCCAGTTCAACTAAGGGTAGTTAGCACTGATAGCTGGCTTGTGCATCCTGATGCATTTATGGCAACTAGCGATATAATTCATTCAAATGGGCAGTTTAGTGCGATGTCATTGTGTCTCTAGTTAACTTTCGAGGGTAATCGCCTTTTCAATGGGCTCTTTCTGAGAATCTCTTAATTGTCTTGTGGCGCTTTTCATGAGTTATGGCGAGCTAGCCTGATGAATGGATCATAGTTGTCGACGTATTTACAGCGCCCACGAATAAGCGAGTATGAAACAATGAAAATAAAATTAAGTATGGAACAATTTAAATTGTTCAAGGAAATAATTAGGATTATAGAAAATATGTGATTGATTACATTTGTGTTTTACACTCGGGGGGTTGTTAAAAATACCATTGACATAATTGTTAATGGAAACAAGCTTTCCATTTTGACTGGTAGCGTCAAGACGATTTATCATTTTGATTTATTCACTTCTAGGTGTTCCCGTTCTATTATTGTAATTCGAAACATTTGGCATGAAGATGTCTCTCGTGGTTAGTCGAACCGTCGAGATTGCTGGATAGCGATTCTGAAGCGTCGGTAAATCGACGGCGATTCCTGTTGGTAAATTTTTGAGTGCGGACAGCACTGCCACCTTCGCGAGCTTTCCGAAAGCTTCTCGTCGAGCTTCCGCGATCTCGTATAGTAAAGCTCCGAACAATATCTCGAGTTACGATCCAGCATATCTTTTTACATGCACACCGGCGAGTGGCAATAAAATGTGAATTGACCTACTTGCTACGGAGAACAAGAGGAACTTTTTGCTGCTCGATGAAATTCTTTCACAACAACATTGTTGGATCTCAGTGCTACTATGGAACTTGATATTTTGCAAAATACTCCGGAAGTATATCGCAAAACATTGGGAGAGATGATACAATAAATCAGCTGATCAGTTTCATCAGAAAGAAAAATATTCTAGCAAGTAGAACGAGAAGGTGTATGGTCAGACATTTCCTCGGATCTCAGTGCTACTACGGAACTTGATATTTTACAAAATACTTCGGAAGTATATTACAAAACATTGGGAGAGATGATACTATAAATCAGGTGATCAGTTTCATCAGAAAGAAAAATATTCTAGCAAGTAGAACGAGAAGGTTTATGGTCAGACATTTTACGAAAGGGACACTTGAGAGCTCGATATGAATTCTCAATGAAATATAGAACGAGTTGACCCAGTTAAACTAAAGTGCAGAAATTTTATTTTCTTAATTAATTTAATACTTCTCTCTGAATTTCAATTTCATTTGAAATTATTTATAATAGTGTAGATGATGGGAGGAAATTTTATAGAATCTTTGCGAAGATTGTTAGTAGGTTGGTTATAAATATTTGTTGCTATAAAAATCCCGGGTCACGGCGTGCTGCGCTGCGCTCTGGAATTACTTTATAATTTTCTTGGAATAGTAAGTGGCAGTCGCGCGTGCTCGCGTACACGCGCTATAATTTTATGATCTCTTTGACGACAGGCTCGACCGTTATTTATTTGAGGAAACGAGAGGAAAAACAACGTTGTGTATGTGTCTGTCCCCGTAGAATCAACCCGCGTCTCTCGCGTTACGCATTTCAGTCGTCCAATATTTGCATTCGAACGAGAAACACCAAACCATCAAACCAAACACTCGGGAACGTGTTCAATATTTGCGGTGCTCATTCCCGCCGAGTTTTAAATTCTTGATCAATAACCGGAAGAGAATTGAAAGGTCTGCGGTCTCGATCGAGCTGCGTTCGTTTGTTGTCGAGAGACTCTGTGGTAAAAATTTGTCAAAGGGTTGTTGAAAAAAATGGAACCTCGGTGTTTCCTCAATTAAATTATTTTTTATCGAATTAATAATAATTTAATACTTTTATCATGTCTATTGAAATTTTATAATTGCTATTAATGTTATTCCAGTTATCGATCGTACGATTGTTAAAAACAAAAGATTTTCATAAAGCGAGTTAGTAATTTATTACTGTATTTTGTATTTTGAAATGTTGAAAGTTTAATCAAACTAGCAAAATATGAGTGCTGTGAATATTTTTTATGTGGCAGAGATGAGTTATAGAAATTTTCGACTCAGAGCAAGGTTTGTGCAGAAGGGAAAAATGTGTTAGAAAAGGGTCGATTTTTAGTCAGTGCTTTCGCTGTAACATCAGATGTTCCTGTTCACTAGTTCGAAAAATTTCATAGTTGAAAGTCTTGCCTTTAAACGCGGAACGTTGCATTGGGAAGTAGGTCAGTAGATTCAGACAGCAAAGGCCAGACACGAGGAATTGGTAATTGCGTCAAGTTTGCGTGGACATGTAGTGTTTTTATTCCTGTAGTCACCTGTACGCTACCTCCTAATTTTGCACCTGCGAGAAATCTTGCATCCGGACATTAAAAACACATTTTCATCGATTAAGTAGAACGTGCATACGCATGGTCAGCCATGCACGCAGAAACGTCTGAAAATAAAGAAACTGTAAAATGAACGTAGAGACACCATGTACATCGTGGAACTGAAACAAATAAGAATTACTATTGTCGAATCAATATTTTGTAGCTTTTTATATCGTTTACATTGTTTATAATAAATATTTCATACGCGCGAACATTTCACAGAATTAACTTCATTTATTTGAATTTATTTCACGTTCCGGTGCAACGCGGCGCGAAAAATTTATTACACGGGGATTAAACGCTGATGCAAAAAAGAAATGGACCAATTATTTTCCCGCGTTAAGCTTCTAGCTGTTCTTTTTTTCCAAGTAATACCTTTCACCACCGCCTGAAAGGAAAATGATAGTTCAGCCGAGCTCCACACTCGGCAGATTTCTGGATTATTTATCGGAAGATGAATTTTCGACATTTTCCCTCGAAATTCGTTGGATTCTACACGAACGTAAACTCCAACTAACGACCCAGAAATTTCGTTCGAGTTTGTGATTTCGATAATCCGAATTCCAATTTCTAAAGGTTCGACACGCCACCTATGACCACCCACGTAGAATTTAACAACGAACCTATCTCGCAGTAGCGACGCAATATTTCGATCCACTTTCAACCTTAATTACATATCCGTTACCTAATTGATTTATCGATCAGCGAACACCGTTGATCCGATTACGATGCTAATGGTTTAAGTCGAGAATGGGTGGGGCTGTAATCTCGGAAGAATTAATCGCCGTTTAACTTTTTATCAACGGCGGCCAGACCAACCGGGATATACTACTTAAAAATCTACGCGAGACCTGGTCGAACATAATTTGCAAGCCCAGCCAGGAAATTTCGCACAGAAAATGATCCGCCTCGTTTCAGCAGAAGTTGAAACGAAGCATTTACATTTCCCGCAAAGTTTCCCTTCGCGTCTCCGATCTTTGTGGGCGGCGGAGCAGGTAGCGTGACACGGGATAAAATAATTATTAGTTTACGAAGGGCGTCTTAATTTTCCCGACACGTCCTGCAGCTTAAAACAACATTACGCGTTCCCAGCAGCGGAGTGAAACACGGTTTCCATGTCTGTCTCCGGTATTTACTCTACTTAATGATTCGCGTCATGTAGCGGTGGTCTTCCTTTGAAATTTCCTCGGAGGAGGATCGAGAGCCTCTGTGTGTTATCCTCGGGCGGTATCTGTCGCAGAGGTTCGCGATTATTCAAGAGAACGAAGAATCCTCTGCAAGTTCAGCCCTCGGGCTGCGAGTCCTTCGATCTCGAGAGAGAAATATTTTCAACTCGGAGAGACACCATTTTCCGTTTCGTGCGGCGCTATCGCGGAACAGGGTCAATTACTATGGAAAGCACGATGAAAATAATATTGGAGAATGCTTCTTTTTGTTGTGTGTCTTAATGAGAGTCGCCAAAGTCCCCGAGGTCGTAAAAAGGACCGATCTGGAGTATCAGTGAATTTCAATGTCCGCCGAGGGTCCGTCGAGATCCAGCGACGAAAAATTTTTGCAGAAGTTTCATTTCGTTATTAATGACAACATGGAGACCCGGGAAATTCTCTGAAACAATTCTGCTGTTTAAATGGGAGAACACGTGGAAATTCGATTGTCCGCTTTCCGAGCATCAGCGTCAATTACACTGGTTGTTTAATTTGTTGATCTTCCGGCTTTTTGATGCTCTCCGTTTCTGTGCGGCTCGACGTTACCGTGTTTCGCGTCGAGCTTTCAGCTGGCAAACTGTTCCATTAACCGGTCATGTTCCGACGTAATGGATACAACGTGTTTTTTTTTTGTTGCAAGGCTATATTTTCGACACTTTATTTTTGGGAGCCATTAACAAAATAATAATGGAGTTTCAGGAAAACTGATTTTTTACAAGTCGCAGGTGAATTCACGTTTGACAATGTCCTCTAAATTTGTTTACCTTTAATACCAATATATGGATCGAAACGTTGAGAATGTTGAGGTGAATGTTTAAATAATTGCAAATTTGCTGTTTTTTATAATTGATCGAACTGTGCGTTGAAACTATAAGATTTATTATATATTACATTTTCGATCGAGAAGAATTTTACGATATCCTTTAAGTTGGGTCTCGCAAGGAGGCAAAAAGTTACTGTCGATTGTGGACGTAGCTGTATTCGTAATTAAAACTCTCGTTTGCACAAGCACCCCAGTTTACCGAAGGGATAAACTTTTAACGTTGTTAAATGCCAGCTTTTTTATTTTTTTACGATACCGGAGCGTGCTTCTGGCAAGTTGCGTCTCTCGCAAAATATATTAAATTCGAACCGATCTTGACGTGTTGTTCTGACAGCCTTTTTGAAACGTTCCACAGCGCTTGTCATTCTACCAAAATCGATTACGTTCACTTGATCGTTGCAGTGCTGTTCAATATTCTCCATTTTTTCAGAAAATTAAACAAGCTCTCACAGAAATCCAAGAATGTCCAGAAAATTAAATAATGTCTCACAGAGATCCATGAATGCCCAGAAAATGAAATAGTGTCTCACAGAGATCCATGAATGTCCAGAAAATGAAATAGTGTTTCACAGAGATTCAAGAATATCCAGAGTGGTTCAACGACGTCTTTTTCTTGAGTCCAATCCGAGTTTCGGAAATGAAGTTCTGTTATATCGATCGTCGCAAAAACGTAGGGTCGCCGCCTGTTTACTAGGGGCAAGAGAATCATCTGTCAACTTGACACAGATTCTACCAAACTTCGAAACCCGATACGCCATTCCCTTTGCTCTTTCCCAGCAAAACGATCGATTGATCCCTAAGCAAACGTAATTATGGTACCGGTGCTGACCCTCTCTCAGTCCTCCGGCCAGGCACTGGCCAATGGGTTCCATGGAAATCACCGACACGGTTTTCACCGGATCCAGATTTGACCGACAACGCATTTAGATTATTTGTTGGTCAAAATCGTTGTCGGCCAAAGTAGTCGTCAGGGAAATTTGTGTCGGTGATTTCCATAGGACCTCTGGTGGTAGTTATATAGAAACGGTCTGCATACTCCGATTTTGATGAAATTTTAATATGTTATGCAGCAACACATTTTGAACAACTTTTTCCTTTTCCGATATAGTGAGTCGCTTTTAGTTTCTGAGATATCTGCAAAAAACTATTGCGAATAGAGCATACAGGAATACGAAAAATTGAATACAGTATTAGCCATAGTTTTTTGCAAATATCTCAAAAACTAAAAACGACTCCCCTATATTAGAAAAGGAAAAAGTTGTTCAGAACGTATTGCTGCATAATATATTAAAATTTCATCAAAATCGGAGTACGCAGACCTTTTCTATATAATTACCCCCCTGGTCAATGGCGTTCGGTTTGAACTGCCAAGGCTGAAGCATCTGGGCGCTGCTTCCTGATAAGAATTAGCCGGGTTCCCTCCGGGGTGCACCGGGACGTGACAGTATTCTTTAACGAACAATCGAATTGCCCATACCGGTAACGGTATCGGTTTCTAGCGTTCCACTCCAAAAGCGCTAGGGTACCGGTGACTTGACCTTCCCTCACCCGAGGAAGTCTCCTCACCCGGCGACGAGCATGCTCCGTCCCTTTTCGCTTAATATAGTACAGGTGCTTGCCCCTTGCGCGGCTGGCATTGCCTCTGAAAGGACTTGTTCAGCCTTGAACGCACCCCATCCGTGTCGTTCATCTGAAAGCCTGCTCGCTAAAGACCCCGGCAAACTCGACACGGAATCTCAGACGGCTTTCTCGACTTCCTGGGATATCTGAATAAACACTTCGACGACGCAAATTTAGCCGCCGGACGTGACTCACTTATTGTCAGCTCGCCTATTTACGTTCGAAATCACGTTTCCATTAAATTTCTACCGAGAAATATGAAATAGATCGGTTTTTAAACGCGTTTGAACTTGTACGAGGCGATACAAAGTTTAAAAATTGTTTGAATCTATTTGTTCACGTCGTGACTACTATCGCTGTTACTCTTGTTCCTATAGCAGCAGGCGTGAGCACACAAGTGGTCTGTTAATTTTAAAATCCAATTTTACAATACTGTGGCCGATAGAATTTCGTTTGAACATGCTGATAATAAAATTTGTTCTCTCTTGTACCAGTTGGAACAAAACCTGTATTGCCCCCAGCTCCCATTGGAGAACACCGGGGTATTGATTTCGTTATAATTGAACCTGCACTGTACTTTTCATGTTTTTATTTCAGTTTTTGCCGCTGAAATTTCGAAAATAAAAATGCTTCGAAAATGGAGCGATCCGTCTAGAAACGCAATTTTCATCTGTCAGTTACCTGTGGACATAGTGCATAATTACAGTAACATTTTAACAATGCACAGAAATTTAACATTTTTAGCATGTTTCTTTCAATAAATCAGAAGAATGTACAGTGATGATTCAGCTGAACAATGAATGAAGATAATTAATTCCATAATTTTCACTATATATATTTTTTTAAAAAATGGAGTTTCTAGTTGCATTTTTTCAAGGTTTAAATATCGTTTGAAGTGGAATTTTATAAATACTTCTAAACTTTAATAATTGCATTAATATAATAAGAATCATATCTCCTCAAATTTTCAAAAATTTTGCGTTTTCATATACCTCCAGAACATTCTTAAATGCGATAAAAATTGTCCGAAAAATGTTCCAGCGGGAATTACGTCTGCAAAACTATTTGTTGTTACGATTCACCGCTCTATATTTAATGTCACGTATTCACGCGAGCGGGAGTGACTCGAAAGGTCCAGTGAGACCACGTGAATGATCGAAATGGAGCGGATGGCCACGGTCCAAAATCGTGCACTTCTAGACGCGTGTAAATCGATTCGACGAGCAAATATTTGCGTAGATCGCAATATTTCCTTGATGGTTTGTTTCTCGTTACGAAACGGATATCGCTGCGGTGCCTCGCGAAATTTTCATAAAAGTCACGAGCAGGGGAACAGTCATTTCCTACCGTCTTTCTTTTCTCTGAGGCTCCCCAGAGTGTATCTTCCGCGATTCGCAATGAATTATTTCCTTTGTCTTCGCAACTTCTTCAATATTCCAGTAGCCATTCCTCCCGAACTCAATATTTACCGTTCTCACGCGATTCGCAGCGAGAGAACAGACTCCCCTGGTTTTCCAACCGCTGTTGAACTCGCGTGCAGTTTCAGACTTAATTCTGAATAAACAGTCAGAGCTTAAACTTATGGTAGGCGAGCTCGTTGCGGAAAGGTTGCGCAGACCACAACCAGATTGAACCGTTCGAGAGTAAATTTTTCGAAATTGTGTTTGTTCATTTTGCTGTGGCAATATTGATCCGGCGTATTTATAAATTAGCTACGTTGTTAATTATCGGAATATTATGTTTCGAATTAATTTATTGGGTAATGCGAAGCTGAATCGAAGTTTTTGGGAATTTCCTGCGTATAGAATAAACAAGGTATCTTGATCAAACTTTGCATAGTTATCGAGCTATCCTTGGGCTACGTTCATGAATTGTTTCAAAGCGTTATCGCTGAAATTTCAGTAATTATGCAGAAAGATAACAAATACGTCGCAGGAATTGACTGTAGTACAGAGTTCGCTCATGATTTATTTTTTACATTTAAATTTCAAAGGCCTCCAGAAATTTGTCAAAAAATCTGGAAACACTTAGAGAAACAGGAACAGCTTTGTAACGAGTTAACACACTCGCGTCACGTTCTAGCAGCGAGCAGTGTTGCTCCATTATCAAGCACGCCCTCCATCCTCGAAGTCAGCGAAACTCGCCAGTTGCTATAAACGTATTCCGCCTCCGCGAGTGGATCTCCTCGGAGACAAAGGGACAAAGTGGTCTGCAACGTGATTCTATTAATTCTAAACTTTCATTTGCAGGCAAAAACTATTGCACAAAAAAAATTATTGAGTAAAATCTTAACTCTTCGCTCCCCCAAAAATTCCTTTGGCAGAAACGTGCATCTAGCATCCCACTAGACGCTCAAAAAATTTCAAGTCGTAGGTTGCAGTGGTTTCGGCGAAAAAAAATAATGATTCTATTAATTCTAAACTTAAATTTGCAAGGAAAAACTATGAAATAAAAATGGAAAATATCAACGTTAAGAATACAGAGAGGTCCCCACATAGATATCGGTAAAATCTTATCTCTTCGTTCCCCTAAAAATTTCTTTGGCAGAAACGTGCATCTAGCATCCCACTAGACGCTAAAAAAAATTTCAAGTCGTTGGTTGCAGTGGTTCCGGCGAAAAAAAGTAATGAAGAAAGAGATAAAGTGGTCCGCAACGTGATTCTATTAATTCTAAACTTAAATTTGCAAGGAAAAACTATAAAAAAATTGAAAATATCAAAATTAATAATACAGAGAAATCTCTTAGCTCCCCTAAAAATTCCTTTGGTAGAAACAAGCATCTAGAATCCCAGTAAACACTCAAAAAGTTTCAAGTCGTAGGCTGCAGTGGTTTCTGCAAAAAAATATGAAGAAGCCTGAACGTGAGTAATATTCCACTTACCCAAAAAAGTGGCTAGGTCTTCAGAAAGAATAAATAAAAATCGTGGATCGGGACCAGCGTGCGTCACGAGAAAAATCCGCATTCTCTACACAGAGCGTGGCTCTAGCGCGGTGAGGCCGATCGGAGCGGAACGAAGCGGGCATGAGCGAGACAGAGCGAGCATGCTCGCGACGCTGGTGTCTGGGTTCGCAGGAGGGCAGCTCGACGCCGCTCTCAGTCCGACAGTACGCGCGACCTCGAGCGGATCGCGATCGTTTACCCGTGACGCGCGTGGATCGTGTGGATCGCCGTGGATCACGCGAGTCTCTGGCTCGTAGTCCTCGATCGCGCCGGGCGCGAGGATGCCAGAGCCCAGGTGTCCTTTTCACTGGTGCGCAGGCAAAAACTCCTGACGCAGTTCCACCTACTAGTGTGCATCCTCTCGTCAGCCTGCAACCAGGACTCGCAGGAATAGTGGAGGTGAGAAAGTGTTTGTGTTGTGCGGGGGAGTCCTTTCGGACACTTGCTTGCATCGTTAGGATAACTGCATCCCCACCTGGAACTCGAAATGACGCATTAGCAACGACAGGATTTCGTTCGGCGAATGTGATTGTTTTTACCTGGGAGTCTTTGTTGACCTGGGAGGAACTGGGTTTGTAAATTTTGTTTGACCGGACGGTCCATTCAGGATTCCATTTATTGTGAATTGGTCAGATAGGATTAGGAATAATAGGAGTCCTAGTGTGTACTTAGGTTTTGCTGATGGACTCACTCAATTTAATTAAACCTAGAGTAAGAGTTAGCTTCCTGAGTTGAGCATTCTTCAGTCTGATATGTTGCGAACAATTCAGGACGTGTTTAGATCCTGCTGATCAAGAATTCATGATAGTGTCTTCACTTTCCGAGGACTTACATAGATTTGACCTGGTGCAAAAGGTGATCCAGTAGCTTTGGATGATCTGGGGAGTGCTAAATTTTTTTCCAAGCTAATTTTGACTTGATGTATATGGATGACGTGGAAGAGGCTTCTCGGTTGCATCGAGGATGGTCAATGTTCAGGTTACCCTTGCTGGAAGCCATGTTCTTGTCCTAAGTCCTCAGACCCTTCATAATGATAGCTTCCTTGCTAAAGGATTCAGTTCTGCATCAGATCCTTGACCCACTGTAAACTGATCCGATGTCTTCAGCTAATCCTGAACAAGCTAATTTGCTATATTGAGGACTGTTGATCTTCGGCCAGTTACGAGACAACCTAATCCTGTTCACCGGGGTTCACCTTTTCAAATTGTGTATTTTAAATCATTGGCAGGTGCAAGATCATCTGTCTTTGTATAATCCGGTAGTTAAATTTGCAATGTTGACAATTGTTGATCTTGGCTAACATCGCGATGCATTTGAAACAATTTGAAATACTTCTGGCTACGAGTACTTCCTATTTTCTTTGGAACTAGACCTGCCAACTATATTAACCGTGGACATAATAGACCAATTAGCGTAATCAGATTGTACCGCGCTCGGAGCTGACTGGCCATATTAAATCTGATCAGTTCTGACGATGTATGACGAAACCTTTGCGTCAACCGCGAGAGTCTCTCAATCGCCTAAGTACTCCGATGCTAAACAGTGTGATTTCGTGGAAAATAATAAAAGTGCTCAATTGCGAAACATGTCGATATCAATTTGATACGATAATACCTGTTGGAGCATCGTAGATAAGGGAGTTTCACGAATCGTCTGAGACCTTAATCTGGCCTCTCGATCATCGGAATTATCGTCAAGGTTTCTAAAACACGTTTAAGTAACTCGAACGTCCCGCGATGTCAACGTTGCCCAACATGGCGAAGTCTTTGAACCCCGCTGAAAGCCACTGAACTCTATTAAGATCATGAATCAATCATCCTCGCTTCTGCAATGTTACTGCGACCGCAGTGCTAAACTTCGGGTCTCCACGGAGCCCAGGAGATTGATCCTAAGTGGCCCACGAAAGAAATTCGATTTCAATGCCACTCGACAAGCTGCTACAAACACCGAACTTGCACATCGTAGTTCACCAAATAATGCAATCTCCAGAGTTTTAGAAGTTTCTGACAGCCACTCATGTTGGCTGCTCAGAAGGTGTTTGTGCTTCGGTATTGTAGCTGCGTAGCGATGCTGGTACCAATCTCGTACTCCTAGCCCAACAATGTAGCAATTTCTAAAATTGTAGACATTCATGACGAAGTTTAGGTTGATGTTTCAGTGAACCAACTTTGTGTCTTGGTATTTTCATATTAGAATGATGTAGATGATATATTAGCACTCCCCAAGTTCACGAATGTAGCAATTTCAGAAGATGTAGAAATTGGTGAAATTTGATTAGATTGTTGTTTGGCAAAATCAAATGAGTGTTTGATTGTTTTGATTTTAGAAGAATGCAGGTAAAGAATCTAGCAATTTAATGTAGCAATTTCGGAAGATGTAAAAATTCGTGAAATCTGATTAGATTGTTGTTTTGCAAAATCAATTGAGTGTCTAATTATTATGATTTTAGACGAATGCGAATGATAAATTAGCACTTGTTAGTTAAATAATGTAGCAAGTTCTAAATGTTGTTTACCTTTGACGACAGTTTGGAAAACATCGATGTTCTGTTTGGCTATTACGATTTTAGAACGCTGTTAATAAAAGATGACTTTCGTGTGTGGGTGGATTGATCCTGGAAACGATGCAAGTCGATGGTGAAAGGACTCCTCTTGATTGTGAACGATTTTGTTTTGGAGTACCAACGATCACCACCGTATCTCCTTTCTCGTGGGAAGACTAAGAGCTCCTCCAGAGCCTCGTATAACACGATAAAGTCGTCCCCGTCCGATCGATCGTCATAAACGTTGACAGAGAATCGATTCGTCGGAAGGGGACAGCGAGCGCGTTATTTTGCTAGGGTACGTGTTAAACGATTACGACGAATCATCAGCTCCGTGGGCATTAGGCTTCCTCGATATCGACCGAGAGTGTCGCAAGGGCTCTATATAGCTCACTGACTGCGGGAAATATTTTTGGATCCCGAGAGATCACATTCTACCAATTCTCTGACAACTAACAGTCGGGCTTACTTCCGGAATCTCACGAAATCCGTAACGATATCAAACTTTCGGAATTTTCATTATTAATAAAATAAATTTTCAAGTAAATCTGAAAACTGAGTGGATTGTTGCAATTTTATTTTATTAATGAAAAATTAAATGGTTAATATAAATTAAATTTGCCAGTCTGCAATTTTCCAATTAAAGAAATTCAATGAAACCTATCCGATAGCGAAACAGCATTAATTACTGGGAATTTGTCGAAATCAACAAACTCGATAAAAAAGTGAAGTCAAACCACATAAAATATATTTATGGGCATTCTGATTGTCGAAATTGAACAGAATGAAAGGATATCAATTTAGTCGGAGATAGTTTTCTATGCGTACAGTTTAAAAAGATATAAAATATGTGTCTACGAAGGGTGTGTGCGACAGTACGTTAAACAATTCGAAATTAATATGTGTATCGTTCAAACGCTGACATATCGATAATTGTATAAGGATTCGGTAGCCCCGGGCATCCGCAATTCGCAAACATTTTTCTGCTAGAGAATAGAGAGTGGGAAACAGTGTGTACACACACAACCGAACCGAGGAAGATGAGTTTTTATTGTTGTGGAGCTGCGCCAGAGATAGCCATTCTTTTCCATCCCCCACCGATACTTTTCGTCACAAAGAAGTGTCGATGATGACACGAGCACGATGAAACAGCTGTTTTCCAGGAACATGACAATTGTGCAAACATGATAAACGATATACGGTCCGGAAACATAGTTTGTGAAACATGTTAGCGATTCTAAAGAACCTTGGACGTTTACTGAGGTATAGGAATACATACAGCCGTATGTTGAAATCATTTTCAGACTTCAATATATATCGGAGTATATACCTTCCTGGACACGGTTCCTCTGTTAAATTGCGCAATTCACGTTAACAGTACGCTAATGGGGGTTTACGTTTATAAGCGTTTACTCGGAGGCTGGTTTTCCTCGAGGAATATTAACTTGCGAATACTCAGCATAATTAATATGAAAATCTGAATAATATGGTAACTGTATCAGGGCAGAAGCGTAATTGAGTTCAAGTTGGAGAGCATGGTTACAGATTTAATAGTTAGCCTAGATCTGGCCGGGACACGATAGAAATCGAAATTAGGCCTGACCTAGACCCGATCAGAGTCGAATCCAGACCAAATCTAGACCTAACCCTGACCTGATCGAAATCTAATCTCGACGAGATCACGGTTCGATTCCAAACTCAGTCCAAATTCACGCTGTGTTCAAATTAATATGAATCAAAAAATTTATTCTGTTCTAACGGGGTCCGACAACCGATTGAATCCTGATCTGATTAATTTGATACGGGTATAACAAGGCCCAAGTAAATTACACCAGTCTTAACAGGGCCCAATTAAAATATCCAGACCTAACAGAGTCCCAATAAAAATGGATCCCAACTTAACAGGGCCCAAATAAACAATTCCAGACTTAACAGGACCCAGCTAAATCGCTCCTGGCTTAACATGGCCCCAATTAAAATATCCAGACCTAACAGAGTCCCAATAAAAATGGATCCCAACTTAACAGGGCCCAAATAAACAATTCCAGACTTAACAGGGCCCAGCTAAATCGCTCCTGGCTTAACATGGCCCCAATTAAAATATCCAGAACTAACAGAGTCCCAATAAAAATGGATCCCAAATAAACAATTCCAGACTTAACAGGGCCCAGCTAAATCGCTCCTAGCTTAACATGGCCCCGATTAAAATAACCTGACCTCGATAAAAATGGTTCCTGGCCTAACAGGGCCAAACTAAACGCCCCCCAGTGTTCTCAAAATGCCCGACCGTAAACGCTGACGTAACGACCATTTCTAATACGGCAAATGCCTCACTTTTCTTCGCGATTCAATGGCATCGGACAATCTGGCCGATTAAGCCATCCATCCACTGAAATTGGCCTCTTAGCGGGGACTTGGATCCCGCTCAAAATAATTGTACAATTTCTTGCAATTCTATTTACCCTCGGCCGCGCTTCAGATCGTTAAGTGCATTGGGATGCCACCAAGACGCGTTTCCTGTTCTGAATTTCGTACGACTGAAAAGGGACGACGGCTTTCCGGCTGCCTCTTGTCCGAAGAGACCGGGCTAAAAGAAGTGACCTAGAAAAACTCTTGGGAAAGTGCGAAACACAGGATAGGATCTGGCAGTCCGTTCACGTAATTCTCCGCATACCCCCTCGACAGCTTTAACAGGACCGTTCTCTGTGGCAATCCCTTAAACTTTAATCGACCTGTTACGAACACACTCGCGCGAGTGACATCTATAAATTCTCCGTGACGGACCACACACACTGCATTACAACACACACTGCTGTCGTTTCGACAGCCGACCGGAATACTACCGATCCCACAAATCACGTTCGTCTGAAATCAGCATTTCCAAAGCCAAATCTTTAAAGTCAGTCGAGTACAAAGAGTAATATCACCACGGAAACATTAATTTATATAATTCTTATTTATTGATGTTAGTCGTAAGTAGACTGTGGATCTTCATTTTCCAGATGGCTTCTCAAAAACCTTCGGAAGAAACTAGGATATAAAATATACAATTTCAATTTATTACTACAACGAAAAATAAGATTCTATTTCATTCCACTTTCTTATAATTCGTCTGTAAAAATTGAAAATTGCATGAACATCCGCAGCATATGAAATTTAAATTATTCCTTTCCTTAGAAAATAAAATTAAGAAAATATTTATATATATAAATTATTTATTGTTTATGTTTGTCCTATATTTTAGAAAAATCAGGAAGCACACAATTTGATTTTAACAGTTTCAGTTGGCCCTAGATTTGTCTAAAAGATTGTTATAAGTTGTTCAGCAAGCTACCATGTGGTGGTAGCAGTCAAATAAGATAGAATGAGTTGAAACCGGATAATCCGGATTCGAAGTATTCGTAGAGGATCGTGTTTAACCGAAAACCGTTCTATTTCCATCGCGGCCTGTTCTCCGGGTCTCCTGACAGCACGTTCATCATCGTGACAAAAGTTCCCGCATAAAATCGGTCAGCGGTCGCGAGAGAAACCAGGCGCCGCGAGCTTCTACGATCGAATTGCCGGCCTCCGATGACAGTCAGCTGGCCGTATCGCATGGGAACGGTGTGACGTGTGAAATGTGCCGTCGACAATGTGAAGAGCAACAGCTGCGCGGGAAAAAACGGGCCGATTATCGCTATGCGCGGAACTGCGGAAGAAAACGGTACACTTGGCACGCGCTGGCTCACGCTCGATTCGTCCGAGCAGCTTTTTCCTCCTCGCTCTTGTTCGCGTTTCGCTCGGCGGGTCAGAATTTTGGTCAATTTTCGGGAAACGGGGGTGGGATAACATTAGGGAGGCTGCCAAGAACCGAGACAGTGAACTCTATATGCGAGGGAATTTGTTCGCGCTCCGGGATGATCTATTGCTGGGCTAAGCGAGGATGACGTGCAGGAATCTGTTGGATTAATTTGCCGTGACAAACTCCTGGGAGGTTACAAATTGTTACTAAGAAACGAACAAATATTTTTGCGGTGTCGATATTTCTTGCAGTTGTTTTATTCTGACTTTGTATGAGGTGGTAACAGTTGTGGGTCCACGAATAAAGTGGATCTTGATCTAAGAGGGTCCAGCAACTAATTGGATCCTGACCTAACAGGATTCGAATGTATGATTGGATCCTCACAGAGCAGGATCTCAAGTTCAATGGGATCTAACATAATTCAACAACAAATTGTATCATGATCTAACGGGGTCCAACAGCTAATTGGACAACAGACCAAAATCTAATTGGATCCTTACCTAACAGAATTCAATAATAAATTGTATCATAATCTAACTTGGTACAATAGCCAATTGGACAATAGTCCAAAATCTAATTGGATCCTGGCTTAACAGGATGCAAAACCTGATTGGTTCCTGACCTAACATTATACAAAACCTTATTGGATCCTGACCTAACAGGATTCAAATATATGATTAGACCCTCGCAGAACAGGATCCCAAGTACAAAATCTGATTGGACCCACTAAAATTTCAATTGGCTTGAAAGACTAGCAATATTGTACTCCCAAAACCGATTTAACTTTAAAACTCTCCACGTGCAACTAATTTCAGTCTAGAAACAACCCCGAGCGAACCCCCCCTGAGCAGTTTCTGGTCATTGGACGGGACAGCATTTCAGTCAATTTTCAGGAGCCGTGTACGGAGAGTTTCGTGGCGGTTGCCAAGTTCCGAGAGAGTGAATTCGAAATTGTTTCTCGGGGCATTGTTAGGGCTCTGAAAAGCAAGAAAGATTTTTGGCCGGGATAAAAGAGTCGACTGAGTGATGAGAAGATACGAGAGAGCAGCTAGAACAAACGTGAAACACCGCGTCGCTCTAGCGTCGTTACGTAAAAACGAGTGATTAGTTTAGAGTCTGTAATTGCGTATGCTGTGCACGGAGAGACGTTGCTGCTACGTAACACAGTATTCTTTGGTGGGTTTCGTTATAATCGTACGTCTATCCCCACCAGTGTATGTGATCAGCTGAGTATACACTGACCTGGTTTCAGTTTTGCCAACAAAGAAAGAGAGAGAGGGAGAGGAAATAAGATGAAAGGAAGGAAGGGCTCGATGGTAACATTCAAAGACATCTGCCATGCGTGCTTCATATTATTTGCTGAATAACAACAACGCAGTCGAATCAATTTGTTTCTACAATTTAATCACATTGCCATTTGTGTAATTTCGCTAACAAGTTTGCTCGCGGAGCATTGTCAAACCTTCGCCATTGTACCTCGCTGCCATTGTAGCGGAGACTATAACCTGCCACAGGTGCGTTTGACATTTATAACATGTCACCGCGTTATCTCTGCAAATTTGCGGAAAACCGAGCCGCATAATGCAGACGCGGTACCTAATTCACAATTTGCGGGGGGGTATGTTCGTTTTATGGGCTCGAGTTTGCTATCGTCTCGAGTGCTAGGCGTTCACGTGCTAATTACAATTAAAAGCAGCATGGTTCGCGTGGAAACGCAGCGAATAGTATATTTCATCTTCGTTCCGCGACGGAAATAAATAAATGTTTCCTCTGGCAGCGGGATTCGTGCTCTACGAGCGTGTTTATTTTGAAAAATAACTGCTTATTTTCGGTCGGGTGGTTTGTTGTTTTCCGGCGAAGAGGGCGCACGAGAAATTTCCATGCTGATATCCCCGGCACAGAATCCGCGCCAAGGCGATTTCCAATTAGCCATTAGCGAAGAATTTGCATTAATTGGAATGTTTATGGAATATCGATGAGCCGATCCGCGACAGGACTCGCAGAGTCGATTGCCATGACAACAAATTCATTTGAATACATAATTAACGCGGTACACGGACACGAATTGAATTTTTAAATCACTAAAAGAAATATTCCCCCAGCGAAGAAACAAGGAACTCTGCACAACCACTTAACGGGCTCGCCCTTTTGGTTATTTCAACGCTCGGGGCTTGTTCTTCCTTCAGATTGCAATAAAACGGTAACGAAACGTTATTTAACGGTCTACGTTACTTTCCGACGGTGGAATAAAATTATTAACTCGAAAGGAATGTTTGAGTTTCGTTGATGATGAAAAATTACCATTTTCGATATCCGGTCCGGTCACTACGAAATAAATAAATTCAGAAAAATATAACTTAGTGGGTTTGAAAGCGCAGATTTCAAGCTTTAAAATGAGCCTGGATTCATTACTCTACGATTTTTTTTTTCGAAGTTACATCAACTTGAATGTCAACAAGTCACTTGGGAGTACACAATTTTGGGATCCTTCGATTCTGGCGGCACAGTTTTTATTGAAACTGGCATAACGTGGTGAAAAAAAATCGTAGAAGAATTTTTCAGGGCTCTTCAGAAAGGGTTGACTTTACTCTTTCCGTATAAATTGGCTTCAGTCTTTAAAAAAATTTCTTGATCTGCCCACAGTCTTCTGAATATGAAACATTTTGAAAAATCGTCATTTTACCTTTCCAACCCGGCCAAAACCTTAAAAGTTTCTTACAAAAAATCTAACTTAGTGGAATCGAAAGGGTAGATTTCAAGCTTTAAAATGAACCTAAGTGAATTGCAATCCGACTATTCTTAACGAAGTTAAAGTAAGATATAGACTAGGTAGAGAGAAAAAACCATCGATCAAGCTGTGACAACGTCGTGATCACTTTTGCAAAATTCTATCCTGCAGAAAATAATAATACCTCGTTCTTTTCGCTTAGTTATACAGGGACATTTTCTTGCTAAAGCATACAAAAAGTTGGAAAGGTTAAAAAAATGTGAAAGGTCTCAGGAGGACAGGGTTCGAGAGACCGGGCGAGAGAACTACCTCGAGAATCGACAGTGGATTTGCGTGGGATTAAAGAGGAGCGATGATCTAGCAATATTTCCGTAGCGCTCGGTAGCACACGAGCCGAAAATTGCATCCTCGAATCCCTCAAGGCAACCGGAGTAATTACTCGCCGTCGGTGACATAGCGAAATGCTTGACAGCGGTTTGGCGTTCGCTCGTATTTTCGAAACAATTCGGGACCGCCAGTTGGCAAATGGGCGTTCGATCATTGGCTGTTGGGGCGTCGGATTGCGTTCACCTGATCAGGGTGCATCGGTTCCCGCTCGATGAACCCGCCACTCGCCGCGTCGAATCCGCCCTCGTGGCCCTAGAGACCTGGAAACCAAGTTTGCAACCGGAGAAGTTAATTATCTTGGCCGTGTAATAAGGTAACGCTAGTTTCGAAGAGCCATTAACGCATGCTACCGAGCAGCCATCAATTCGTATCAGCAGCCGCAAAATCCCGAAACTGGCCGCTCGGATTGGCACACAACCTTGGGCAAACGCTGCGACGTGGCGAGCAATGTTTTTGGCATCTTCGAGATTGTCACGGCAGGACCATTTTTTGAATTATCGATCGAATAACCTAGATTGAAGTTCATCCCATCGGAAGGGATAAGAGAATTTGCTTTTAGTTCACGTTCGAATCAGCACGGATCTGATTCAAATTTAAGTCGAATGAAATCTGCGTCGTGATTGATCATATCCAATTAGAAATTGGATGTTGTTATTGTTATCGATCGTATGATTTTTAAAGCAGGAAAAATATTCATGATTTTGTTCTTTTTATCTTTTTTTATTATTATTGTTTTTAATATATATTAATATATATAATATAGTATAACAAAAATAATATAGTATATAAATACGTATAGTATATAGTATATTATATTAATATATTAAATATAAATTCATTATTATAGTTTTTCTTCTTTCTTGAAAATGATCCACGCAAAGATCGAAACGTTGAAATTTCAAATTAATTTATAAAATTGTTTTATAGTGTTCATTTGATCGAACCGTTGGGCCGAAAATCATTAATATTTTTCCTATTATAAATTGGATCTTGAACTACCTGAGGCTCAGATATATCTTCGATACATCCAATATGTACATCGAATTTAATTTCTATTTTTACCGAGTGATTCGAACTGACACGCTCAATGACCGCGGAACAATATTTTTCATACCGTATAATATTCCATGTTTGACCAACTTCCACGTTCATATCCTCCGATTCCATCTAGCGAACACGCCGCCTACAAACTGGTGTCCGTTTATGCCCGCACAGATGCACAGATAGATAAAACTCGCACGCGAAGTCTTTCCACGTAGGGCACAGCTTGGAGCGTCTTGTGGTCAGAAGGATCACGGAATGTGTACCTTTAAAATCCGATTTAATAATGGAGCACGTGCCCCAGCGGGTCTGATTCCACGCCAGGCCGTTGGTTGAATAGTTGAAACCCGACTTAGGCAGTGTATACATTTTTCAGAGCGAGCAGAGGATTTGTTCGGAGACTGTGTACCAGCGACTTTACAACTCTCGAGTATCTCCCTTTAGCCTCGTGGACGAAATTGCTTTCCAACTGGCTGCACCGCACATCAATTTCCATTTCCGAATAAACTGTCACAGGACAATTGCCCAATTGCGATTCCGTCGATCGTGTCTCGAAGATATTATTAAATAATTTATAGATGGGATATTGTATTTCCCGATGGCTCTCGAAGAGGTGGAGTATTTTCCGTCCTTCTCGAACAAACCCTCTACCGGAGAAAATGCGATTCCTTTCTGCTACACTGGCCCTATTATATTCGGTTTTAATCCGTTCCATCTTCGCGTCACTGTGATTGCCGCATGGCGGACTTTACTCCCTTTGAAGCCATTTTTCACGTCTGCACGCTTCAATTACTACCGGCCTGAATACCATCGGATTCTCCGAAAGCTTCTTAAATTCCTCGACAACATTTTTTCCTATATTTTCTCCTGCAGTGCGTAATACTGCGTCTAGCTTATTCACGAGGCTTCCCTCCCCGAAGTAGGATAAATGTAAATTTTATGCGACTCTCACGTGTGTGGTAAACTCATTCTTCCCTCCTCGCGGAGATGGCGGAAGTTCGCCGGACGTCTCTATGGGTCTCTTCAGGGCGAGCATCGCTTCCAGCTTCTCGCATAGATAAATATTTTACGCCGAGATGTTTGCTGTGCGTTCTGCGTCACGCCATTTTACGAAGAAACGCACCCGACAATAGAAAAATAAAATAGACGATTGCTGCAAGTATCGTTTCTTTTTTAGTAATTCTTCAGAATATTATAAGAAACCTTTTATCTTGACAGTGGAAGGTTTGTTTGTTTGTTCCCGAAGGAAGTTTGGAACCACTGGTTCACTTTCCGAGTGAGTCACATACAGGGTGGGGCAATGAAAACATTTTACAGAAACATTTTCTGCGAGGGTGGAGGACATTTCAAGGTCACCTTGATTTTTTATATTATAGATCGATAGAGTATCAAATTTTGAGTATAAAAGTGTTGACCCTCAAATGTTCTAAACCTAATAGTTAACGAGATATTATCCAAAGAAGAAAGAAAATTGTTTCGATAATATCCAAGGAAGAAATAAAATTATTTGGATAATATCTCGATAACTATTAGGTTTAGAACATTGAAGGTAAACACTTTTATACTCAAAATTTGATACTCTATCGATTTGTAGTATAAAAAATACACATCTAGTAGCTCAGACTGTAGTACTGAAATTGTTTCTTATGTCCACGAAACGCGACAAAATCGATCGTTCAACCCGGAAAAGCACGTTAATCGACCGTCACATCTGCCTAGGCCGACGTGTACGTGTACAATAATACTCGGAACAATCAATCATCACCGGTAATCGTAAGATGTTCCACTTTGTATACGTCTGTATGCACACAAGCGCGTCACGTGTGTTTCCATTGCTTTAGATCTTTATCAGCCTATCTCTCGGTTGAACGTCGACCGATGCGAGCATAACCCAGCACAAATCGAATCCGCGATAACCGATCTCGTTATGAATTTATTACTCTGTTTCCTTGCGCAGCGGGATAATGATCCGCCCGCTCAAAGAAGTATCATTATAAATTGAGACCCGGTAGTGCGTACTTGATGTTACGCGGTATCCGAGCCGGGACTTTAATCTGCATTAGATTTAGGCCACGGCTGGGAGAGATAAAGTTTGACGGAGTCGGGCTTTCCATACCTACTAACTTAGACCTGTAACGGATCTCGCTGTGATCTAACCTTCGTCTGAAGCATACTTCAAATCTGAAATATGTATCATTTCGAATTCATCTGAATTTCGCCTTCGCTGGAATTTAGTCGAAGGGAAATATTTAAGATGTCTAACATATTCTAAATATATTGGCGATGGAGCTCGCTGAAATATTTAAACAGGGTTTACCATGCCTGAAATTATTTATGATACAACCTAGCATATATGTATAATACAACCAACGCTCACATGGTTTATATTAGTTCTCAAAATCATGGGATACAGTGAGTTGATAATTTACACATTGCAAGTACGATTAAAATTTAATTTATATTTATTGCTGATCTTTTGAAACATTTAGTACAAGGAAAATTATTAATGATTTCAGCGCAACGGTTCGATGAAATAAGTTTTATGGATTTATTAAATACATTAATTAAATAAATTAAATAAAAATTAATACTTAAATACATTAATAATTTTCCTTGTTTAACATTCATACGATCGATAACAATAACAACATTTAGTACAACATTCAGTATTTTTCAGATGCAAAATTCTTTTGAAAAGGATTCAGCAATTAGATTGAACTTAGTTGTTTCTTTGCTCTAACCATGAACTGATTTCTACAACCTAGCATGTTTGAAACATATTTTAATAGAACCTCAAAGCGTCTCAGTATGAAAAAAAGCGTGTCAGCGACCCATTCAGACTCGCTAATTGCCGGTTCTATTGATCCTCGTTTTAAACAAACCTGTGTCCGCATGGTGCTCGTTCGAATCCGTGGAAGGGCACAACCCGAACGCCCTCAGTTCTAATTGGAAGAGCAAATTCAACCTCCGCAAACTTCCTCGTCGGTTGACCAATGCTGTTTAATTCGCGTTCGACCCCGGATAGAATAATGTATGAGGCGACGGAACAATTTGAACCGTGTTCTCGTCCTTTGTCAGGTATAACCCCCGCCATTTTGACATGAAATCGACCGAGAATAATCGTAATAAAATTTACCGTTGATCAGCGACGGTGCATATGTGCATCTCTTCGAAAATATTAAATCGTACGTGAACCGAAGGTACTTTTCGAAAACGTGGTATCACTCTGACAATAAAAAGAGGAATTGAGAAAAATTAGGACGGAAATCTAGAATGGAAATAAATGGACGGCGTGCACGGTTAAACGAAAAAGTTGCTAAACGAGCAACGGGCATGATAAAATTCTCATTAACCTTGCGAAGACGCGGGCATCTCCTCCAAGTCTCGTTAAAGTTGAACAACGGGGTCGAGAAGGAAACGCAATTCCAAAGGCACGTTACTTACAGTATTACAGGTAAAAACGGAACATGGTGGCTCGTTAGGGTCCCGTGGACTCGGTGGCTACGTCTTAAAGATGCGATCTAAAGGTGTGATCTAAAGATGCGATCTAAAAGTGCGATTCTAGCGCCTTTTAAGGATGTTCTGGAGGTATATAAAAACGCAAGAAAATTTTTGAAAATTTTACAAGATATATAATTCTTACTAAATTAATGCAATCACAATTTTTTATTTATAGCAAGTTTGCACATTTTAACACATCTTAGCAAAAAATTATAAACTGTTACGAAACGTCATGAAAATTACAAAATAAAATCAATCACCTTTTTCGTTATTATCAGAACATAATTTTAAGCAAATTTTACATGTTTATTTTCAGTAATAACCACGAATATTGCTTTCTGAAGTATTTCTGATTTATTTAAATATTTATTTTTAACTTTTTAGTGCTTAATTATATACATTGAATATCACAAATTTATTATCTTGAAGTTCAAATTCAGGGGGTACAGTCATTCGTAAAAATCACTTACAATTTTTCATAATATGAAGACAATTTAATTTAAAAAAAATATATAACATGAAATTCACTTATTAAACGAAAGCTTTTTAAATTAATCTATTTTTTAATGCAAAATTTCTTATAGTTTTGTTTCTCATTGTACCTCCACAACATCCTTCACACTCAAGTGTGAGCCATCTTTAATCAGAAGGAAACGTTACCGCATTTCGAGGATCGATCGATTAGGTAGAGGAAACGAGCGTGATAATATTGATCGCGAGACCGCGTGGACGTACGAAGTTCAACCTCGATCTCCCAGGCCTGTTCAAGCGAGCCCTTTTCCTGTAATCGGCGATTTAGCAACGAGGGCAAATTAATCGGGGCTACACGAGCAGCTAGAGTTCTGCTCTATTATGAATACTTTATCCGTGGAATAAATGTTTTCCCGATTTTACAACCTGTTATCGGAGGGTAGATTGGAGCAGGCAAATGAGGGGTGACGCGAGGATTTCTCATATTTCATTCGGCTGGTCGATCAATGCGTGGATAACATTGTTTTCGTCGAGAGACATTCGCAGAATAAATTCGGTCGATGATGGCGGAATTAAAGATTGATTTTTGTTCGAAACGTGCTGATGGAAATGGATGTGAATTTGGTACAGGGATTGGGTGAAGGTAGGATCACCAGGAATATATTTGGCTGGAGGATCTAAGCCCAGTTCCATCTTGGATATAGATTTCGATTGGACTCTCAAACTAGTATGTTTGTAAACCTTACGTTTAGGGGAGGCAACTTCGATGACCTTGATCTTCACATATGTTGTCAAGGACAACATTCTGAACAATTTTTGTCAGTACAATTATCCGGTTCTCGGTCTTAGTTTTCGACATAATTGCAAAAAACTATTGCTAGCACTAAATTGAATTTTTCGTATTCCTGCAGGCTCGGTGTTTCTTTACATTTTGCTTCTTAACACCCTGTAGAGATGAAATTTTTATATATATGTATATGTTGCATATTGTATACCTGTGTTATTTATTTTGTGGTTGGTTAGAAACGCCGTTAAAATACAAATGCAAACGAAAATTCAATACAGTATTAGTAATAGTTTTTTGCAATTATCTCGAAAACTAAAACCAAGCACCGGGTAGTTGTAATGACAAAAGTTGTTCAGAATTTTGTCCTTGACCACATATGACAAAAAATTTGTAAATGGTACAAGATGACTATTATTATTGTTATTTGTCAAACTTCAATGGCAATCACTATGCTAAAATCCTAAATTATGGATTCAGCGATGGGCTCCCAAATTGTCATGATTGGTAATAAGCTATGTCTGCGATTACTGACACTTCCGTGTGGCAGGATTCAGAGTACCAATTAATTTTATTACAGCGAACTGCCGCTGCGACATAAACAATTTACGTAGCTGAAATTATAGTTCTGCTGCGCGAATCTGCATGAAATGATTAACGGCGTTGCTCCGTTCCAGACTGTACACCGAATGTTTCGATGCTGAATATCGCGATATTTGATTCGAGAAATTGACATTTGTTAAATGTTATTGATGATCGTAATAATCGTATTCATTAATTAAAAATAATACTTGCCAGCGGGAACAGTCGTTATTCGACGTCTGGAAATTCTTCCCTTATTATTGCGTATTCAATTAAATAATATATAAAGGATAAATCTTTTTCAATGCTTCAGAAAATATTCCCTTTGCGAATTAAATAAATGCTCTCACGATTTTCCGGATATTTTACAATTTATTCAGACGTGTGTTTCCATGATGTAAATGATTTGTATAAATGGAAGCTACGACAGCAAAGGAGACTGGTAAAGAGGAAACTATGACATTGGGGAATTCCTTGGATTTCAAGATATTCCGATGGAATTCTATTATGCTGTCGCTTATGTGGCATTCAATTTAGGCTAAGATGTTTCTACGAGGAAATGTCCCGTCCTCGGCGAATTTATAGCGCGTAATGCCTCCGGATTTATTTATATTACTCTGTTCTCCCTATAATAGCTTCATTTCAATGAATTAGGCGCCTATCCGAATTGCTTCAAGCTCATTTCATCCGAATACCACATTACAGACCCATCAAGCAATAAACAAACCTTAACATTTCCCTTCAATTAATATACCGTAAATAGCATCATCAGATAAATGAATATTCCATAAATTTTTCCTGCTTTCTACGCAACGTGTAAATGTAACAATCCATAAATAACATTTTTAGAAGAACGCATATCTTATAAATAATAATGTTTCAAAAATGAATATTTCATGAGTTCCTCTTCCTATTTACGTAACAGAGAAATGTAAGTGCAGCGCATAAGTAATGTTTAAATTCTCTCTCGTAAGGAAGAAACTCTTTGTAAAAAACGACGGAAAGCCACAAACGCAAAAACCGGCTAGAAAGTTGAGTCAAGGAACTGGATAGCTGGCGTTTCAATTATGTAAAACATTATACCCTCGAGTTTCCCTTCAACGCGGCGCACACATTCCGTGGACAGACGATCTTGTGTTACATTCACGCAACTTGCCCGAGGTAATTACGATTTTATTTAAAAAAACATGCGGCTGTGAAAACTTTCCACTTTGTGTACGACAGTAATTCTCATATGGACTCTTGGAACAATGTAGAAAATTAGTAGAGTAGTGTAGAGTTAAATCGTGTCCATAAAAATTCAAATTCTGATGCAATTAATTCATCATATTTATAGTAGTACAGGCTTGAAATTTACTTTTTTAAAAAATAAAGAATTCCACGTTCGAAAGGGCAGAAAGTAACATTGGATGATATGGATATCTGGAATTCGAAGAAGAAAGAAAAATATTTCCAAGCTTCAAGACGAACCTGTTACGCGTGCACGACTTCTCTGAAGTGAGAAATGTTTTCGCAGAATTTTCGAAGCGTGCAGAAACCCAGAATTAGCTGGCGTAATGAGTCCAGAGGATCGACAGAGAGCACATGGTGCATTCTCGTTTCAAAGAATCCATTAACGCAGGCACACGTGTGACAAAATGACAGAACCAGTAAATCTTATGACTTATACCGTGTCCGGTTACAAATTAGTTTATCATTTTAGCTGTCGAGACAATATTTTTCGAGGACTTATCTCGTCTCTTATTCGGGAGAATTAGTTCTTTAATGGAACGTCTCACGATTATTGTTTTTTTAGGAAAATACAAATCCCCGAAGCTTTCGCGAGGAGCATTTAATATTCACTTTGATTAATGTTTCTCGAGAAACAGCGGGGGGTAAGAAACGCGCACACCAGCCCGGCTTCCCGAAGGCTCGAGTTTTGCTGCTTCGCTAGTTTATTAGCAAAATCTGGCTCGGCCGAGTCTTCGAGAGATGACGCAAGTGACGCGGAGCGGCTGAATTCATTAACGATGTCAACGGAGGGTACTCGTTAAACACTAAATGAATTCCCGTTTAAGTTCCACGTTAATTATCCACTCGAAATGCTGTATTCCGAGAGCGAACTCGGCGAAAGTCCAAGTCTGGCCCGGGTGATACGGCTGATGGGGCGGATTAAACTTGCCGCTGAACTCGATAAATGCCGTCGGCCCTCGGACAACTTGTCCTGGCCAGCGATTTTTCCGACGAAACTGCAAGCTCCATGGCTCGGAAACTTCCCCATCATCCACACCGTTCTTGAGATTTTTCTCTCAGACTTAATCCTCGCGGTCTCCATCGCCTTCGTGATGAGAGGTTTGACAAAATTGCTGTGAAGAAAAGGCTGGACCTATCTTCCTCAAAATCCAGCCACGCATTTCCCAAACACTGCTTTACAAAAGAAAAAGTACAAATTCATTTGAACTTTCAACGTTTCGATTCTTGCGAGGATCATTTTTAAGAAAGAAGAAAACTGCGTCTGAAATTATCACAGAGAAAAATGTTATAATAAAATCAGAAAAAGTATTCGGTTCGATCAAGTAAACACTATAAACCAATTTTACAAATTAATTTAAACTTTCAACGTTTTCAATCTCGGAAAACAAGCAATATTGACCAAGTCATAAAAAATGGATAAAAAAGGATAAAAAATAATGTTAGAAAGTGATTCATCATAATATTGGTTAGGTTCATAAAATGGGTTCATTAATGCTTTTTCTATTTTAACAATCATACGATCGATAAAATTAACAACATTGCTTTACAACCACGAAAAACGTTATTTATCTTGGAATTTACTAAAATGGCTGCCAGAACCTGAAACCTTCTTGAAATTTTTGGAACACGCTCTCGAAAAATCAATCCACAAACCACCCATCGAGTTTTCCACGGAAATGAAATTTTACGCCCGGGAGAAATTGTTAACTTCGACCTAGTTCCATAGGGGATGAAACAGCCCTTACCGGAATGTTGATACAGGAAGCGATCACTAGGTTAGTGTAGATTGTTATTACAGAGACAGGTGTGCATAATTTACATTGTTATTACTGGACAAGCATTCCCGGGGGTTGGAACGACGTCGTCTGAACAGCTCTTAAATAAATTACACGGGTTGTTTGAGTGTAATCTGAGCGATCAATTCCTGCGAGGGCGGTGATTTTTTCGAAACGATCGATCTAGGAGTTTGTAGGAAGGATTTCGAATTTTGTTCAAAACCCCTTTGATGTTGATCGTGATAATGTCGTTCAAACAGGGAGCTTGTTAACTCGAGGGTCAGAGTGGTGATGGGATTCCTGAGGAGATCTGGAGATCTCTGCCACCGCGGAAACTTCGATCTTCTTTACTACCCCCTTCTTTACTAGAACCTCTTCCACCACCATTCAATCTCAGGATTAACCCATCTTGGGGTTAGAAACTGGCTATTATTTTTCCACAGTGGGTTCGATTAACCAATTTATATTTAGCAGGCATTACTAAATTCTGTAGAACCTTTTATAAAAATTTATTACATCAGGAACAACACCGCATGTCTCATACCTTTTGATTATTAATGACGTTGGTCGAATTGCATTATTTTCTCAGCCTTTTCAATTTGCTTTCATAATTACTTTTCTGGTGAATACAATTAATAATAAATAATTAATCAAACACCTACTTCGGAATTTTACAAATTTCAACCCCTAAGGGGGTGAAAAGGGGTTGCAAAGTTTGGATGAGGAATATTTTGTTCGATAACGTCATTTCGAAAGTGGCTTTCGACGAGGATGATAAATGTGGAGATTGTTTAATTCGCTGAGACGACGTCGAAGGGGATGAAAGACGAAGTTCAGTGAGGATTTGGCCAGAAAGCTGAGAATGAGCGAAGCCTAGAATATTCGAACGGTCGACCTTTGCCGGCTTCCTCGAAATGGTAAATGGCGGCGCGCGACAAACATCCACGTTGGCCGGCCGACTTCCTCCGGCGGCGCAAGCGAGTATGAATTTCAAATTGCAGCCCCGAGGCCACATCATTCGTCCAGTCCTTCGAGCTTTCTGCCCTCATTTCCCGTCCTCCACCGTTGCTGACGCTGCGCCAACCGCGGCCGCGTTCCTCTATGCCGCTTCATCCGGCGTCGCTTCCGCTACCATAACCCCCGGATCATCCCTCTGTGTTCCATTCGCGTGATTCCCTCGTCCGCGAATGGTTTCGCAAACTAATTTTCACGGAAACATCCGTGCGCCCCAGTTGACGATGAATATTCGGGACTCAGATGCTGTTTGAACCGTTTAATGGCCGCCATAGATCTGACTATACAATCAAAGTTACGCTGGGACCTTGAACTTCGCCCCAATGCAGGATTGTCTCAGATCGATCCGGGAATGGCACTGCCCTAGAGGGATTTATGGCAATTCGCCTGATACCAGCAGGGTCCATAAAATCCAGCTGCTCAAGGTCCATAGAAACTTCTACAATTGCTGACTGATTGCACGAGAACTGCTTAGCAAACATTCTAGGGTGCTCGACCTACCTGTGGGCTAGATAAAATTTAGAGTGAAGTCTTAAGGTAGCTTTTTAGGGAATTCGAGTTAACCTTTTTTTATATAATTGGGGCAATTCATTTAGGGATTAATCATCTCCTATTGCCGAAGATGGGGATGTACCAGAACCACCTCGACTCAAACCCTATTAGCCGTCCCTAGACATTCATATGGGGACCCAGGATCACCATGATATTCAACTGGGTCCCCACCGTCTTTTTCTTAGACATCCCTTAAAAATTCTAGCTAACCTTTTTTATATAATTGGGAAATTCGTTTAGGAATTAATTATCTCCTATTGCCGAAGATGGGGATGTTTAATGCCAGAACCACTCCGACTAAAGCCCTAATAGCCGTCCCTAGACATTCATATGGGGACCCAGGATCACCATGATATTCAACTGGGTCCCCAATGTCTTTTTCTTAGACACCCTTAAAAATTCTAGCTAACCTGGCTCTAGCGAAGATCAGTTAGGACCTTGGTTGCAACTGAATTGGGTCCCATCTGGACTCAGCTTGAAATTAGCTTAGGCCCAGTCTAGTTGAACCCTTGTTTGACCTAGTTTGAAACAAGTTCAAACCCGGTTTGACTTGACCACAGTCAACCTCAGACAGAATCCGATAAGACCTGACCTTTGGCCACAAATCACCCCTCACAAATCCCAAACGTAACCCAACCTCACCCGACACTGAAATCTAAACCGAACACGTTCCTTACCTTCTGGTAGCATAAATTTCAAGATCCTTCGTTGCCTCCAACCATTCATCACAGATCGCTACCCCCACTTTATTAACTAGCCACGCCCATCGTTTTATCAGTTGCACTTACACATGCACACGCCCACTTTCTACAATTGGAGGGACTCGAGGTGACGCGAACAAGGGGCGGAGCCGATTGGAAGATGTTTGCTCGGTCCTCATTTATCATCCTCCGCGGCAACAATTGTCAATGTTCAGTAATCGAAAGGTTGGCAAAAATATAGAATGGTCTCGAGGGATTCTTGAATAGGCGATCAATAAATAGAATCGCAGCGTGTGAATTTATTCTTCATTGAATCTCAACAAAGTGCGCTAATGGGATTCCAGTCGGTTCTGGGAAGTTGGCGGGACACGTAGTTAAAGGAAATATAACTTCTGTCGGGTCGACGGCATCTCTATTCGAACGAGACTCTTGGGAATTCGTAGCGTTCACGATGGCGATGAAAGAAAAGTTTTCCTTAAGTTGCCGCGCTCGCTATGCCGCGCTCGTTTCAACCGTGTCCCCATTTTCTCTTCGAATCCGTTTCGGAGTTTTTAGAAATTGCCAGACCGAACGAACGGCTTCGCTTGTTGTCCGACTCAACTGAAATCCGTCTTGCAGCCCTCGTAAATTTTATTTCTCGATGGAAAGGGGCACAATAATAAAAAAAAACAATATTGCTTTCTGGACGATATATTATTTGCTGGACATTATTTCTACTGCGCTGTGAAACAGAAAATTTTAACGAACCTGTTAAAGATAGAAGGTAATCTCGGATACCGGGGATCTTTCTGCGCGACCTTTTGGAGAAGGGGAGCCGGTGCAGTGACTGAACACCTTACAATACCAATTCCCCTTTGAGCGAATTTTTCGTCGAAGCGACTACCCATCACTTTCCGTATTCCTTCTTAGGGTGGAATTCGAAACGTAAATCCGACAGGATTACTCCTGGATGAAAGGGATATAGGAAATAGAAAAAAAAAGAAATCAATAAGGACACCTGTACACTTCAAAGGACTTCTCTCTCCTTTCAAGAATTTTTATTCATTTTATTCGCAGAGTGTCATCTTATAAGAATTCAAGAACAGTGCAGACAACTGGAAAACGGAATCGTATCGAAAAGTACGAAGTTCAATTTTCTGGTTTATTATCGACAGAAATTGGAGTTGGAAAATTATATTTGTGGGTGTTTGTTATTTATGGAATTTTATTTTTCCTCTGTCGATGTAACAAGGGGTGGCGAGATAAAGTTGTAAAAATTGAGGATGTAGCGAGGATGTCTCGAGGGAATTTCGGTACACGAACCTTCCCGATGGTTTCCCTAGGATTTTAGGGGGGCTGTCAGTGCGGAATCCCCTGGTAACTCTAACAAACGACCGCGATGGTGAACCCGGCTTAAATCCTGCAACTGCTGTCCCGAACCTCGTGACAGCGCCTTCGCGAAACACGCTTATTCATGACTACAAAAATTCCGTTTGCAGAAAGATCCCAGCGTCGGAAACATCCCAAGAAAACATTTAACATACATGTCACGTAAGGGCGCACATTTCTCTTTCTACGATAGCAAATAAATTTTCAATGTTTGCCTCACAAACCGTATAGGATGAAACGAAAATTGCTAGAACATTTTATTGCAGCCTTTTTATTTTGTAAATCTTTGTACTTGTTCTTTTATAAATCGTGTAATTGTGAGCTGAAGGTTTGACCATGTTTGATAGATAAAGAAATTGGAGAAGTATAATGAGTACAAAATAAAAGAAACAATTGTTCGATTTTGAATCGGATGGTTCTCTGAAGATTTTCTTTTGTATATCTTTGTATTTGTTCTTTTATAAATCGTGTAATTGTGAGCTGAAGGTTTGACCATGTTTGATAGATAAAGGAATTGGAGAAGTATAATGAGTACAAAATAAAAGAAACAATTGTTGAATTTTGAGTCAGATGGTTCCTCGAGAATTTTATTTTGTTAATCTTCGTATTTGTTCTTTTAAAAATCATATAACTATGAGCTGAATGTTTGACCATGTTTGATAGATAAAGAAATTCGAGAAGCATAATGAGTACAAAATAAAAATAAACAGTTGTTTGAAGCATTTTTGAGTTGGATGGTTCTCCAAGGATTTTCTTTCGTAAATCTTCGTATTTGTTCTTTTATAAATCATATAACTGTGAGCTGAATGTTTGACCATGTTTAATAGACAAAGAAATTGGAGAAGTATCGTGAATATAAATAAAAGAAACAATTGTTCGATGCGTTTTTGAGTCGGATGGTTCCCCGAGCATTTTCCGGAAAATTCGGCGGTTGTCGCAAATGTCAGAGGCGTCTGAAACTCGAGACGATTCACCTGTTCCGATTCTCTTCGTTCGAATTTCGCGTTGTGTCGAAACGAAACGACGAAAGTGTGGGGTGAAACCAGATACCAATGGAAAGGACTTGGTATTGTAGAGTCGAAATTCGAGTTGAAATGGGATCACGGCAATTTCTCTGGAGAGGGGTGACGATCGGTTCGAGGTCCTGGGAGCCTGTGATTTTCATAATTAACGTATTGTTCGCGAATATCGCATCGCACCGCCATCAAAAGCTTCCCGCCTCGGTGGCTTCGGTGAATCGATTAAACGCGGAAACGTTTCAACACCTTCCGGTGATTATCTACGGCAGGTCTCCTCCCCTCGAATTTTGATACTCAGAGGACGTCTCGCAGACAGTGGGAAATATTGTTGAGAAAGGGCAACCACTGTGTGATGTAATTTTCCGGTTGCGTAAGTCCTTACACCTCGGTTCTCGGTGCTATGAAAATTTCAAACTGGAGATTGAGTCGACGGAAGTTGAAGAATGAAAGTTAATTTACGACTTTATAAAATGGAATTGAGGGCTGTGTTAAGTTCAACGATGTTTAAAAAAGATTGATCACTATATTATAAAATAAAGTTCTTGTGGATGCTTTTAGCTAATTTATACAAGCTACATCATTTCTGTTTGACATTCAGGTGTACTAATTATAGAATGAATCTGAATTTGAAAGAGGAATGCATTTTGCAACAACCTCCCACAGAATAAAACTCAGGTACTGTAAATTTCATGGAGTTCCTTATTAACTAATGGCTGGTGTGCAGACCTTTCTCGTCCATTCGTACAATGTTACCAACGCAAATAAACCAACGAGTGTTTTATCCTGTCCCAGGTTATTAACGTAATGGTATATTCCTCGGTGTCTGTCAATTTTACCATTTCTTCTGCACAAGAAAAAGTTAAAGTATAATACTTTAATCCTGAATGGTGACTTTTAATTAGGAGTGGAAAAAATTCATTTGTGCTTCGAAGACGATGTCGTCTGAGTTGAAGCACAAGTAGCGTTTCGAGATTAGCTGTTCAGTGAACTGTTTGGGATAAGTTTCCAAGTGGCCTGTTCAGGCTACTGTAAACTATTGAACATCAATGATTAAGTCGTGCGTGCAAACAAATTTCCGAAGGTTTGATCGATGCATGCAACCGGCTGCAGTGCACGGAGATACATATTATCACGACGATTCCAGTTCGTAGAGCTACTGGTTGACCTAGAACCTTGGCAATACAGACGAGCCAGCTGGTGTCCTGGCTCTACGGGACCTCTAAATCATCTGGAAACGGGCGTCGAACGAGCGTCTCGCGTGGAAACGGAATTGTTACGATGAAGAACCCCCGAACTACGATAACGGAACACAGAGAATGCAATTTCCATAAAATTCCTGAGCTTTCGTTGAACCTCCCCGCAGGTGTATAAAAATTATATGTCATGAACATCATATCGTGATTATACACTTCTTGATCGGTGAAAATCTGTTAAAAAAAACTTCCTGCAAAATTGTCCTTGACTGACTTTTTAAAGGTTTTGTAGGTCAAATTGTTTTTATGATCGAGAGGATAAAAAGTGTTTGAGTTCTGACCTGTGGTTCCTTTGACACTTTTTATCCTCTCGATGAACACGGTGCAATCACAAAAACAATTTGACCTTTAAAACCTTAAAAAAGTCAGTCAAGGACAATTTTGAGTATAAACTTTAAGTAGTCTATTTGAAGTGTGAAGTTCTACTTTAAGTAGAATCACGCTATGGTCGTGACATATAATTTTTATACACCCTGTACCACATTTTCTGAATTCTCACCAATGTTGCTCTAACCTCGAAGAAAATTATGATTGCTAAAAAAATTTTGCACATTTTTCAAACGTTAGTCAACAAACCCACCAAGTTTGGAATTACAATAACAAATGTTTGTCTCCGAGAAAATCCTGAAAAATTTAATAGAAAATCTCTTATGACCCGATGAAGATACTACTAAGTGCAAGTATAAATTTAGGACTAACCCTTGACCTATCGCCTAACCTCGGCCCTAATCCACGAAGGTTCCAGAGGCGACATTCCTCTGTGATCGCCGGGAATTTTCAGCATACTAATTCGACTGAGTTGCAACGAGTAGTATAGTTCGTAGAATCCGGTTCTCGTCCTGTTTCGTTCCTGTTCGAGGTCGGAGAGGTGCCCTCGCAGCAATTTTCGTAAAAGCTCGCCCTTCTTGAGAGCGAATCGATGAGTAAACTACGAGCGAACGTATATTTGAATGCAATGGAGCATGCAATCTCGAGGCTTTATCGCGTTTTCACGGTTTCCAATACGCGAGAGCTCGGTGACGTTGGATCTGATAAGTGGCCGTCTCGGAAACTTTATTCGGAAAGTTGGATTGTTATTATCGTTAAAACAACTTCCACTAATGGCTGTGCGATTTGCTCGGGACGAGCTGCGCGGAGACGGTGCTGCACTCGAGAAACTTTCGACCGTTCCACATTTTTCCTACCGGAGACTCTGTTGCTGGGAAAACTGTTGTAATTTCACTTTTTTCACGGGGACCAAACGATGAAGATAAACAGTGACAGTCGACCATTTTGTCAGGCACATTTTCCGCCGAATTGAACTTCCTGATTTAATCGAAGTTCAAATTGATAATCAGAGTTTCCAGGTCGTTAATGACCATCGTAGGCGGAGTAAAGCGGTAACATCACGCGACACACGCAAGAGCCGACCGAATGCGACCGCGCTGCCATTTCTGTGCCCGCGAGACAGCGATAAATCTCGGGGCGCAGTTAAATGGCGGCGCATAGGCGTCTTCTCGCTTCTTAAAGCGTTAAATCGGTAGAGGTCGAGCCCATTTATGCTCGAACGAAAGAATTCCCGCGGACTTCTGGCACGGTCTTCTGGCAACCACGAGAAATTTATCGCTCTTTTCAACTGACGATGCTATTAGTATGACGTTTCCTCGTGTAATTTCCGTTTGAACATTATGCGACCCTTGGACATTTGTCCAAACACAATCGCAATTAGGAAGTTGATGGACGTTGAGGACCGTGTACACCTTCGAGCATAAACACGTTAGAAAACACGATGATTGACGTTGTAATACTACGTGATGACAGCAAGGCAACTTTATATCGTGGTTGGGTCAAGGTCACGCTAGACCTTCATGTTAGGCCAAGGTAGGCTGAATAGTGCTACTTCCTGGGGTGAGATCTCCTTTCCGCGTCTGGACGCAGCGTTTTGTTATCCGTACTCAATGTATAAATATCCTGAATCAATGTTCCTCGGAGTTTTGTTAGGGTCGTGAGGATCAAAATTATTCCTTGTCACGTGGACACAATTTTAAAAAACATACATGATGAATGATCCTGAATTTTTGAACGGTTATAGCTTGTGGACAAAGTTGGGCAAAAAAATTCAATCGTTAATCGCAATTAATGATTATTCATCGTCAATCGGATAATTGATTAATCATTAACTATCAATTCTTCTTCTGTTCACTGCTTTCCACTCCGTCCATATCACAATTTATGGATAGACCATAGGATGATTAACTTCAATAATTGATTAAATCGATCTCCGATTTTTCAATGATTTCTTCGTTTAATCAACGATTAACTTTATCAATCGATTGAATCAGTCGTCGATTTTTTGACGATTTCTTCGTTTAATCAACGATTAACGATTAACTTTATCAATCGATTAAATTAATCGCCGATTTTTCAACGATTTCTTCGTTTAATCAACGATTAACGTTTAACTTCGCCAATCGATTGAATCAATCGCCGATTTTTCGCCGATTTCTTTTTCTAATCGTACACATTAATCAATCAATCACGATTAAAATTTTAATTAATTATGGTTAATAATAATTATTGCCGGACTCTGCTTGTAGACATGAAATTAATTTTTACCGACCCTCCCTATTAGCGAAGAATCCTCGATGAATATCAAATTAACAGAACCATTTGTCGAGATGCCGGTCGAGAGTTCTGGTAATAAATTCAGGTGCCAATTAAACACTCGGCCACTCTGAGAGCTAAGTATAGTGAAGAATGAACGGCGCCTTGATAAACGTAAAAGAGGAAATTGTCTGGCGCCGAATTAGATCGGCTAATTCGACGGGATGCGATTCGAAGTCTCGACAATGGTCCCTTTGAGAAGAACGTCGACAATGGAGGCGTCGACGTCTGCCGGTAGGAATGCCAGTTCCCACTTTGAGCTTCGCCGTGTCGTCTAATTATAACGCGGGCCCCGCGGACCATGGCAATGTATTCGTTATTATGAGACACGGACATTCAGTCTAGATTTGTCTCAGTCGAGGCGGGAGACCGGCACCCCGAGTCTTCTCTTCTAAATCTAGATACTATCGAGACCAAACACGACCTCGTTCGAGCAATTTATGACAGCGATCAATTACCGCGAACCGCCCCTAAATCTGAAAACCGATTTTTTCGAGTTGCTGCGGAATCTCGTAAACCGTTCGTTCGATTTGAACAAAACTTGGCAGACACTATTATTTATCAGTCGAACGAAGAAATAAATCGCTACTCGCGAGATCTGATTTTTCAAAATTATGCATCTGTCGATATCTTTACAAAAAGTTTCCAGGTGCTACCATTTTTTGGAAATGAAAATTGGAGGTTCCTGAGTTCATTTGGACCAACATTTTCCTTTTCAAAAATGGCGTCCGGAGCTTTGTTAAGGAGTTATTAACGAAACCACGGACGCTATTTTTTCAAAGGAAAATGTTGCTTCAAATAATCTCAAGAACCTCCGTTATTCGGATGTTGAACGAATTTTGAGACACCCTGTATATCAATATTTTGGTTATGATTTCCGGTGGAAAGTTACCTATATTCATTTACTATAGCGTCTGATTCGAACATAAACAAGAATTACCGTTAAAGTGCCATAGCTACGGAAGAGATCACTGTTTCTGGCTAAAAAAATTCCACGATTCATCCGAAAGATCCATAAACATCGTGGCGAAAGTTTTAAATCAATGACTGTAACGTTTCTCCTGGAAAAAATTCCGAGCCGTCGCACTATTTCCCGACAGTCAAAATAGACCTCTTAAGTGTTCATGCTAATACCCCGGGCCATCAAAAGCTCCGGCGGACTGACTCGAGCAGGGAAACGACAGTCGTAAATTCGATCTGGAAGCCGCGGGAGTGCAATGAGAAAAGGCAGGGAGAGTCTTGCCGTGGTTTTTCTCCGTTTCGCGTGACGATTACGAGCGGTCCGTGCAGTTTACAGGCTGTCGGGGGTAATTCACTCGGCGGTTGGCTACAAATCCAATTACAATGTAAGCAACCGGTCGCGTCATAAACTCGGGGGAGCACCGGCGGAGTGTCAAAAGTATTTTTGAGCTGCCTGGAATATAAATCTCCGCGGGACGGCCGGCGTAAATCGCTCGAACCGTTGCGGTTGCTCGATTTACAAGCAAGCGTGCACACGTTTTTGTTTATACTCGGCCGGAGATGTTCCTGTCGACGCCAGAAGCGATACCGAGAACAACGCGATTTCCTCTTCACTCCTCCAAACATGATTAAATTTTCAGTTCTATTCTAATCATAGAACCAAAGTGGATTCATTAGGCTTTAATCGAACCGAGCATCGACATTGTCGAGTAAACAGGTTCCGTACGCGAATAAACAGAGTGATGGCGAATGCAATTTCGCCTAGCTCCAGATCGATAACGAAATAATTTCCCTTTGTCCCGAGTTTCATTTTCTAGATGAGTTTCGATCAATTTTCCAAACTGCGTGGGTAATTATGTAGAAAAGTACTCTGCTTTTGATGAAATTTCAATATGTTATAGATTTCGACATTTTGAACAACTTTTCCCTTTTCCAATATAGGGGGGTCGCTTTTAGTTTGCGAGATATTTGCAAAAGACTGTCGCTAATACTGTATTGAATTTTTCGTATTATTGCACGCTCCGCGGCAACGAGTCAGACAGGCTTAATCTACTTAAATGTAGCTCCTCACTTAAAGAGCGATAAAACCGTGGGAAAAAATCGTAGATCAATTTTTAAAACGTCATTTTAAAGAGAAAACTTCCCTTCATAAGATTGCAGTATAATAATTTCGAGAAAAAATTTGTCAAGCTTCGTGGAGCCGTTCGAATAAGCAGCTACAAATGAATACGAAAAATTCAATACAGTGTTAGCAATAGACTTTTGCAAATATCTCGGAAACTAAAAGTGATCCCCCTATATTACAAACGGAAAAAGTTGTTCAGAATGTGTTTCTGCATAACATATTAAAGTTTCATCAAAATCGGAGTACGCAGACCTTTTCTATATAATTAGCAACACACTATCTATTTCGAAGCGACCCTCTTAACGAACCGATTGTTAGCTTTTCTAACAACGGCGATCGATCGAACGCGCAACGGGCCCCGCTGGTAATCGACGGGTTTAAATGAAAGGAAAATGTTCCACCGAGCTTCTCCAAGCATACTTCCGCTCCGGACAACACGTTCCGCTCGCCGACTTTCGTATTTAGCATAACGCTGGACGCTCGTCAATTACGAGCGAAATGAAACGATGCAAGTTGCGAGCGTCCCTCGTGGCCGCAGCGCTCGCAAATTGCTTGTGTTCCGCTGAAGGAAATTTTAAAGGGTTTTGTTTATTTCATGAATTTACCAGGCTGCCGCGCAACGCTAGCGAAGTTTATTCATGAAACCACATAATTCTATTATTAATCGCCAGGCTGAGAATTTTACGCAATTGCAATAAAAATGAACAGATCAAATATATAATAAATGAACTAAGAATTAGGACACACAATTTTTCATTTTGCATCTTGAATTCATTCACGATTTACGATATTCTGGATGGTTGAAATTCGCGAAATTCCGATAAAAATAATCAAATACGAAATAGTAAATGAACTAAGAAAATCGATGTCCTCGCAGCTTCCGCGTCTTGCAATTAGTACAGACAATTTTTTATTTTGCATCGTGAATTCATTCGTGATTTACGATATTCCGGATGGTCGAAATCCGCGGAATTGCGAAATTTGTTCCCGCGAATATTCAATTCCGCTGATTCCTCCCGAGGAGTACTGGGAATCGAATAAATCCAGGCGGGACACGGTCCATCAAGAGTCGGTGGGCTGCAACTAGCGACCGTGTCCGACAAGCTGCTAGTTTAAAATTTAATCCCGCAAATTCGAAAACTCTCCGAGCCGGCTGGGTTTGCTGAAAATTGCCCTTTTCTCGTGACTCAGCCGAGCCTCAGGGCGCGGAAACGTTTTGTTTCTCGTGAAACCACAATTACCAGCCGCGTCGAAGGGACATTTATAATTTCGCGGTGCAGAAACGGCGGCAAAAATGCAAATGGCACACGCATCGAGACGGATTAATTAATCACCGTTTTGCCCGAGGCCATTAATTACAGGCTGCGGTCGTATCTGCATAACAGATTCTCGATGAGGAAACCGATCACCGGATTAAATATTTTATAACAATACAGTCTCGGGAATAAATTAATTCTTCAGCGAGTTGCGTGGAAGGTCTGGACGTTGGAAACGTTCCAGTTCCATTTTAACCGTGAAAAATTGTCGGAAGTGGACCTTCGACCGAGGAACCGATCATTTTCGCATCAGTCGTCGATCCAATCGTCGTTAGTATCGATCCTGCTGGATATTCTCGCAGACCAGTTAACACGATTACGACAGTTCTACGACGACAATCGAATTTCCCTCGGAACGGCCCGAGCCGGAGCGTCTAATAGTCAGGGGAATTGATTCCGTGTTTAAAATTGCAACAAATCTAACCGGTGATCCTGTTACTCTAACGAGTCTGCTGGTCTAATCGTCTTATACGGTTTTACTGGCCGTGTCTGACTCACTGGGGACCCGGGGTACATTTATCTCTCTGTTTCGAGAAGAATTTTTAGATGTGCTTGAATTTGTTGGATTCACGGTTAAAATTTCCCGCAGGTAACGAAAAAATTTCATCGTTTTCCTTTGCAATCCAGAAAAAAAATTAGTTGAACGAAATATGAACCAGTGAAAGATTTTTAAAAAATCAAGAATGCTGTAATATTAATTTTAAAGTAACAAACTCGTTAAGGGATGAAATGAATTATTATATTATTCCTACTTTCCACGATCATTGCAAACCATTTTTATTTTGCACAAAGATCCACTGTCCAGTTACGACTGTCTAAAGTTCACGGGTTTATTTTGTGGACCCAATAGATCTCCTCAGTCAGTGTCTATACATAGGCTACACGAAACTCGGTTGAACCCGAGGAAATCCGTTTAGGTCGAATCTCCGCGCGCCCTTCCACTCAATCAACGGTGATCAAAGGTACTCCAAAGCGTTCTCACAATGCCCTGAAGCTCAGGAACCGAACCTAGCATTAACTCTTTCAGCTAGGACACGTCCCCTCGACTACGCCGGCTAGCATAACAGTTTCTGCAGGGACGGGAGGTCGGAGTGTGCAAGGGGATCTTATCCTCACTTGGATGATTCCGGCGATCCGGGTGGAATCAGGATTCGATTATCCTGAGCAGACGGTGTGGCAAGACCCGAGGAAGACGTGGCTGTAATAAGCCTTGCCTCTATCAAAATCCTTGAAAGCCTATATTTTCCAGCAAAGAAGATCCTCGAAAGAATTCCCTGGACAATCCAGCTATCAGAAGATGGACGATGACGAGACTGACGAGAGGAGAGAGTCAGTAACGTTGGTGAGCAAGGTGTCCCATCAGCAAACTCGGACCAGAACACTGGTATCATCGTCTAGGTTCTCCATGTTGGAGGGTCGTAAGAAAAACTCCGATGAGTCCGACACCATGGAGAACGCATCCGAGAACGAGATGGAGAACATCCCCAAGGACGAAGAGACTCCGGAACCCATAGTCACTGATGAGAAGGGTATCAGGATATCCGGACACGACCGACACTCGCTGGACGTGCCCGAGGAGGCAGAATCGTTGCTGATGAATCGTCATTTGATGAGGACCAACTTGAGTGTCAGGGACGAAGTGACCAGGTTCTCCGGCACCCGTATCGGCCTATTCAACAGGAGTCCCCAATCGTCCTCTAGTCAAGAGGAATACGAGCCTGAAGTGAAAAGCCTGACCAAACTGAAGAAACCGAGTAAGCCTCAGCTGCTGACAGCTACCACAGGTGGTCAGATGACTGCCAGGTCAATGGAGAGCCTGCGGACCTCGAAGAACTTCCTCAGCGCTGACGAACGCTACAGCGAGGACTCGAAGTCCCTCGAGTCCTTGTCCACGAGTTCCGAGACCCACATGACCACTTCCAAGAGCCAATACCGAAGCTTCCTCACGTCCTCGTCCAAGGACGTTAGGAAGATAGTCACTATGGAGTCGAAGAGCAGCGACAATCTTCACAGAGAAGAGAGCCTAAACGCTGAAGTCCGAAGAGGATTGTTCGCCAACATGGGCCTCGACAGAAAGCTACCCCAGCACCTGAGCCTGCCACCGCCGTCCAACGTGTTCTCACTGACCAGTCCAGGTGGCAGCGACAGGAAGATCACTATACTGAGCCCCCACTCGCCTGTACAGTCTTCCGAGTTCCAGTTCGCGATTACGACGCTCCGGACCAGACGCAAGAAGGCGATCGTTCTGCCGAGGTTGGTGTTGAACAGAAGCGATTCCGAGGTGTTCTATGAGTGAGTAGTTAACCGATAGAGTTAATCCAGAAATAATTGGTGTTGGTGTCCGAACCTCTCTGGTGTTCCCTGGGGTTTAGCCGTTCCCTGATCGCCATTTTGTTCCATGTCCATTTTAGGAAACATCGCGTGCTTGTCGCCTGGCCATTCTCAAATAAGGTACGATCTTTGTTTTGTCACAGACAAAGTTTCTTCTGATTTGTTCAGGAAATCGTTCTACTTGTCTGACCAGTCGCAGGATATTCTACTTGTCTGGGGAATCACATGAAATTCTACAGGATTAACTCCCACTTGCTCGCGGAGTCAGAACAGAAATAATACCGAGTATTGCAATAATTTTTGAAATGTTGGCCAAGTCGAGAGGTTAAATTGAACGCGGTACGTGCTCGCGAGCCCGTTGATACTGCTGCACGATTTCTAGTGGGTAAATAACGAACGGTCCAGTTTTAATAAAATATATTGAAACCCCGGCCTTCTTTGTGTACGTACTCGAGCCAAGCGTGAACGAGGCTACAAATGAACGGGGCTAGGGAACAAAACAGTTTCTTCAATTTACTGTTCACAGAAGCTCCCCCGTGTAGTCGCAACTCTTTTCTACCCACGTCAAAAGGATTCGTTTCTTTATTGTTTTAACGAGTGGATGCTCTTGGAACCGGTAATAATCGCACTAACCGGGAATGGAAATATCGCGACGACCACGTAAACTTGTGTTGCAATTTCTTTGAAGCACGCTGATTTATTCAAGAGTTCACAGTCTGCTTTTTAAATAATTCATAAATCCGGGATTTGCATTATTGACGTGTCTCGGCTGTTACGACGCCCCGGAGAAGATCCTTCCTGTTAATCAATCATGTGCATTCCGGATAGGACATTTATCGACCGGTGCAGCTGAGCCTGCACCTTTTCGAAACGAGGATTCTCAGTGTCACAGTGTGATATCGAGGATATCGTACTCGAGCTCAGCACAATTTTACTCCTGTCGTCTGATTACATATAGATTTTTCCACTTGTCCGACCAGCGTGAGATAATTCCACTTGTCAGAGCAGAAACAGATAATTCCACTTATACCAGAGAGTACGGATGTTCTATTATTCTTATCACAGACGAAATTACCTCCGTCTGGCCATGGACGAGGTCATTCCACTTGTCTGTTCCTTCAAGGATAGTTCTACTGGACTGGAAATGCATAGATTACTTCATATACTTGTTAATCAAACAGAAGTTGATTTATTTAGATTTTAGATGGTTGTCGTTAGTTGAGTGACCCCAATTCAATTTTTCTGACCAATGATATGGCGTACCGCTAGTTTATGTAGAGATAATGCAATTTACAATGCAATATCTTGTATAATAACATGACAATATTTGTTTAAAATGAAAAAAATATATTTTCTTTTTCAAATTTAGTTTCTCAAAAACTAAACCGTAAAGTAATAATTCATACTTCTAAATTGTGAATGTTTTCTCAAAAATCGTTATCAATGGCTCTTATCAGAAACATTGTGCCACGGAGTGTAGATGTAATTCTACTTGCCTGGTGAAATCTCCTTCTCCAATTAAATCTAAGGCAATTTCTCTCGTCTGACTATCCGTGGGAGTATTCCACTTGTCTGACAATTTCCATGGTAGTTCCACTTGGCTGATCCATGGTAGGGTCGTTTCCCTCAATGAATAATTTCACTTAATGTACCGTGCGCAGTGCGATATTAACTGGTGGTCTGAGCAAGTAAACGACTATACCACTAGCTCGATCACAGATCTATTACAACATTAAACTGTACCGGATGGCTGCATCTGTCTCGGCATACGCGTTCCACTTGGTCGACCAGGTTATTCTACATGCGTTAACCGCGTAATCCGATACCGGAGGGCGTGCAACAATTAAATTAATTATTATTTGCCGGTGCGCGGTCGATGAAAATTTTAATTACGGGATACCTGGGGAGCGAACGTGATTATCCGAGCATTCGTTGCTCGAATAATGTTGCGCGGAAGAATCGAGGAAAGTAATTAAGTCCGAGCATTGTCGTCGTAAATCCTGCACGACTCCGGGTGCAATTAATTCGCGCTGATTCCTCGCACACTCCATCCTCGAAATTGCGTCACGGTTTTGTTGAATATTGCCCATTGATGGGCTCGTTCCGTTGGAATCTCTGCGTGTTATCCAATGGCATTATCGAAAGGACGTGCAGGACAAAGGGGCACCGATAAAACGCTATTGCATATACACGTACGGTGCATTCGTGGTTGTACACTGCGGAGATAAGGGAAATTGTATATCGTTCAGAACGGTTAGCACGAACTCGAGATTCGAGGTCTCGAAGTCGAGGCCGGGAACGCGGAAGCGTCGTGACCCCAGTCTGACCTGAAAGTGTGCAGAAGCAGTAATGATAGTAACAGTGAAATAGAAAGTATTAAAAATTCGCTGACTCGTTCAACCATCTGATAGGTCAATAGGTGAGAGCGTGAGAATTGAGCACACTAGTGAAACTATTAGAATTAATTTTTT
>CM052344.1:3421759-3481341 GCA_028455595.1 Lasioglossum vierecki | reverse complement strand
AAAAATTCCTACAGGAACACGTTCTAATATTGTCCAAAATAATCCTTTGAAAATCAGGGCGAATTTCATTTGAGCCGACAGTTGGGCGTTGTTGTTCGCAGCTTTGTTCAACGCTGCAGCAATTTAATTCCTCCCGGTTGCCACAGGATACGGTTGATTGAACTTCGTTCTAAATAATTCATAAACCCAGCTCTCCGTTCAACTGTTCCTCGTTGCGTTATATTCAGTTCTGTTTTGCGGCCGACTCGACGCCGTTAATTTGTTGCCAGGAATTCCAGTCGCGATATTTATTGGATCGCGATTAGAGATGGCTCGGTTTCGTTGTCGCGCGGCGTTGTTCAGAGGTACGCGACGCGTCGTGGCTCGTCGAGAGAAGTTTCAGGGACATCTCGGATGCTTTCGCGGCAGCTAAGAAGTTTCTCGAGGTTAAAAAGCTCCGCTCGAGTGTCTCAGCTCGTCTGTGACGTTGATCCGGGACAGAACTCGAAGAACGGACTCGATCGAACTGTCCGACGAGATAACAAATGGTGCATTAAAGGACACCGGGCGATTTCACACGAGGAAACTATTTTTCCCACCTTCGAATCCTTCTATTTTAAAAAAATCATTTCTGACAATTGTGCCCACAATAGTTAAAAGGATATTCACATTAAATGAATTTTTATAAATTACTAAATGAATTATTATAAAAATTCATTCATTTTTATCTCTTATTCGCTGAATAAAAATTGAGTCAGTCTAACATTTATCAGATTGGTGTAATCGATAATAAATTGTTTAATATAAACAAAAAGATTTTCACAAGCACCAGGTGTTAGTATTAATTCACAGATTGGAGAATCAATGAAAATTGTCCATGTACTACATTTTCCGGACATCCGTTTCAGCAACGATATCTCAGAAATCGGAGAACGCTCGTCTCGAGTCGCGAGGCGCAATATTTTAAACACGTAAAAACTGCTTAATGGGTGTACCTCGGTTTAAGATCGGAATAAATAAAGAGGCAGGAAATATATCCGAGATGTAAGAAACGGAAAGTACACCGAGCATTTTAATAAGGAAAATCGATAGAGCCGGCTACATTGTAACCCCCACACACGCTGTCTAGGTATTTCCACTTTAAGGAAACGAGCGCGCACAGGGAAACCGTTATTATGGTCGATTAAAATAATTGTTGCCTGTAGAAAATAATTACCACGCCTACCCAAGATCCGGCACTACCTTTAAACATGGCCCTAGTTCCGACGTCTAAGCTAAATCCAACCAGAGATTCGGAAAAGAGTATTGATTTCAGTGGACGTTCTCGCATAGCCTAACACAAAACACTTTTTTCTTCGGTAATTAAAATATTTTCAAAATTTCTTTCACCACGGATTCAAAGGCAAACTTCTAGCTCTTTGAAACGAGCACAAGAACAATAATTTTGTTTCTGCTGACACGGCTGGACTCATAATAAATATAACTCATAACTGAGACCTAACAAACCTAACCCTCACTGTAAGCTACTCTTGACCTACTTACGTCCAACGAAACGCATTAAACTCGAAAAATGTACAACCTTGTTCCGACTAGGAATAAACTAACTCGAAAATTCTGTGTCCGAACAATAGAGAAGTCTGATTAAATTCGTTGAAATGAAAGTTCCGTGGCCTGGCGTTGATCAGGCGCGGAGAATGGAACGCAAAAAGGCTGGTGCACAATGGGATCGCGTTCGCATCGCTTCATTGTTCTACCAGAATTGTTAACCTTTAGCTTTTTCTCCGGGCACACCCGGCCCGTTTCTTCCGTGATGGTAATAGTGGCGTGCGTAGGGTCAATATTGCATGGAAATCGTTGACGTAAGCCGTTGGTAGCCCGCCATCGCTGTTGCCTTCGCTGTCTACGGTGTTTATAACCATGACTGTGTGTTCGTTACGCGGGTCATGGTTCCGTTCCCTATCGCGATCATGAAATCTGTACGCTTTTCACATAGGTACACCTCGGCCCTCTCTTTCCTACTTGATATTTCTGCCCATAATTATAAGATATAGAACACTTCACCCTCCGAAAGCTTTTCAATAATTCTGCTGTATCAAAAGAAAGTATAGAAATGTTCTTTTACATCACAAAATGAAAGTATTAGATGACGTTATTAAGGGTGACTGTTAAAGGTTTCAGTAAAAAGTGTTCTGCCACGAGCCATGGATTCTTCAAAGTTATGTAATAATCACCAGTTAAATTGATTTCCATTGTTCACTTAATTATGGCGAAAGGATAGCCATTGAAATATGTTACAGAATTCGATATTTTAAACAACTTTTTCCTTTTCCAATATAGGGGGGTGCTTTTAGTTTTCGAGATATTTGCAAAAAACTATTGCTATTACTGTATTGAATTTTCATTATACTAGCAGGAAATCCAGGAGTAGTCTTTAAAAATTCAAAGCTCATTGTATATAGAGTGAGGCCCAGTTTTCTTTCATCCCCACATGTTTACAAAAAAAATATTACATTGCTACGGAGCGTGCAGGAATACGAAAAATTCAATACAGTATTAGCAATAGCTTTTTGTAAATATCTCGAAAACTAAAAGCGACCACACTATATCGCAAAAGAAGAAAATTGTTTAAAATGTGTTGCTGTATGACATATTTAAATTTCATCAAAATCGGAGTGTGGCCACCCTTCCGCAATAATTACCAAAAATAATTACCGAGATCCAAGCTGTTAAAATTGTTGCAAGTCTCACTGTACGCAGTTATACGCAATTGCGTGCGTGCCACGAGTGTTGGAAGTTTCTCTTTGTTTATTTGGCCATTATAAAAATGTTTCACGGACTGAGAATATATAGCGATACGAACAATATGAATGAATGCATTGAAATGAAACTGGATGAAAACGGATGGCAAAAATTCGCCGGGTTATTACCGGAAACTCGACACGTTGAAATATCAGATTTCCGCGAAAGATCGCAATAATACGCGTAGGATGAAAAGCTCGATAGGTTCGAGAGCACGTTGTCGCTTCTCGATGAAAATTTTCTCTCACGAGGGTCAGTTGAAATGTTTGAGGAGGATCGTCGGATTGGATGTTTATTGGCTGGGAATAACAAATTTTTCGGAAATTTTTTCGGGCTGCGAGAGGTCAGAGAATCCCATTTGAACCGGGTAGGGTCACGACACTGCCGTTGCACCCTCTCCCCAACTTTCCATTGATTTTGAGCACCGTGGGTGTGTCGCCGAGAGCACGTGCTTCCCCGGGAGTGAAACTGAAAATTTCAGCACGTGAATAAATGCGGACATAAAGCTCCGCGATATCGAAACCATCGGCTAATGCGTTTCTAGTTACATTATACCGGAATCAGCGTTTGCTAAAAGCGTACCTCGCGTCAATTTCAAAAGCAGGTTTCGTATACGTAATAAATAATAATCCCAGCTCTCGCAATATTTTTGCATTCAACCGTTGCATAGTAAAAATTGCATTCACTTTTATTATTCCATTTTCAGAAAGTTTTTAAATCGAAAAGCTCTTCCCCCTCACTTACTTTGTTGAATATCCTGCGTTGTTTACGGAAGAACAACTTTTTGAATATCTCTGTGAGAAAGTGCAAAACTTTTGAAAAAGCCTGATTGTTTAGTAACAGAATCTATTTATATCCGAGTGCAGCCACGGCAAAATTAGTGATCAATGACGAGGTTGGTTGGGTAATGCCAAATAGGCGTTTCCACCCCTAACAGGATTTTATGAAACATCACGGTCCCTGAAAATTGCTAATACAATGGGGACAAATAAGGGAAAATTGAATCGCTACCCCTTTTAGCCATTCCGTTGTTCGCTCTGCGGTACCTAAACTTCTCTAGCCAGCGCATCTAACTCCATTTCGCGTTAAATACTCGTAACTTCCTCGCTCGGTGAGTTTCACAACTCGAATTAGTCCGGAATATTAGTAACAACGATTACTATAACGTTCTTATTAAATGAAGATACATTACACGTTGCTGCAAATTATCTTGATCCCCTGTTTACGAAGACTTAACTGAGAAACTCAGACGAGAACCTTGAATGTTAATAGCGTGCAACAGATAAGCGAGATTAAATATTTAACCGAAGTAACAGAATCGATTTATTCATACTTCACTTACAGCGTGGTCCTGCTCGTCGCCCAACCCCTGGACAAATTAATTCTAATATAATGTTAATCGTCCCCAGATGTGGCACAGGCTGCAATTCACTTGCAGCTTCGTCCAATTAGTACGTAATAGCACTAAAATCTCTCCTCCCTGCTCAATCAAAATTTTATATCAAATTCTAACATTCTCCATGCATAGTGCACCTTCGGTTCAATTCAATTACCACCTAATGCAACCCCCACCTGGTCCCCAATTAAAAGTCAGAGGACCTCGAAAATCCTTAGCCTCGCGAAATGCATATTCTCTCCAGGTGCGTTCTGGGATTCATAACCTCAGCCACCAATGCTCCATCCAATCTCACTCTGACCCCGTCACTCCTCCCAACCCCGAAGAAATTAGAAAAACATTCGATAACTAGGCGTCAGGTTCCAAGGGCGTAAAAAAGAGGACGTAGACCAACAACCGCACCGTTCCCCGCCCCTCGAAAACAATTCCATTCCACGGAGAGAGAGAGAGAGCGAGCGCGCGGAGAGCGTCTCCCGTCTCCTCACCCCGCCCGAGTATCCACCACCCCTTCCAGGGGTGGCCGGCGTCGTCGTTTTCGGCGCCGAAGCCTCGACGAAGGAGGCGCTCGCGTCGATAGAGCCACGAGAGGACTGGCTCTCGCCTCGTCTTGCTCCAACGTGGCTTGTATCCTCTCCAACCCCCTGCCTCCACCCTCAGGAGAGCACATCCCCCGAAGAAGTTTACATTTTCCTCGGCCACGTTGGAGCTCGTCACGTCTCCTCCACCCTTCGACACTTTTATTCTCTCTCACACACTCTCTCGAATCCGACGGTTTTCTCACCTGAAAACCACCCTTAACCCTGGACTGAGCCAGCCCCGTGGACCTTCATCCACCCTGAGACCAGAAATCTACCCAAAACCAACCCTGTTCTCTCTCTCTCTCTCTTTCACTCCTTAGGCTCTGCGAGCCCACCATTTTGTTTGTTTTCGAGTCTCTCGCGAATCCTGGCTAATTCGACGAGATGCACGTGTCGGTGGCTGGTGGGGGTGGATTCGCGAGGGTGAGGGTGAGGGTGGCTCCTCTGCGACCACCGGACGCAGTTCGGCCTGCTGTCTCCGGCGACGGAACACTTTTCCCCGACGGTTTCCCTCGAAACGTAACGTAAATCTCGCACGGGGGTGGTTCCGGGGGTGAGTTCTCACGATCCTTGTGTGCTCTCAGTGAAGTGTTCTTCTGTATCAGTGAAGTGACGAAAAAAACACACACAGATCTTCCTCGTCTTCTCGAGAAAATTGATTCAGTGATACGAGTCAGTGATTCCATCATCCCCGCCCCCTTTTTCCGCCGAAAGACCAGCCAACCCCCTCGCGAGGGGTTGGTGAAAGGCTCGCTGTGGCAGTTTTCCTCCGGGATCGAAGACTCCGGCGGCCAGAGGGAGGAGAGATCGAGGGACGTGGTCACGTTTCGGGAAAAATTGATCGCGAGTGCCCGGTGGGGGATGTAGACTTGTGATCCTTCGGAGAAAAGAAAATTTCGTTATCTATCGATGGTGCTTTTTTTCCTCGGTCTGTGTCAGCCGGTTTATGCACTCCGGCTTCCGGTGGAGAGATGTGACAACAGGGGGTGGTGAAGTTTTACGCGGGGGTGGGGGGTTGAAGTGTGCTCGATGACGTTTCACAGGATCGAAGGGATGGCACAGGGATGGTAATCGTGTTTACGATGGTGGGCAGTCGGTTGACGAGCAGTGGAAAAAGGGATCCAGTGATCGTTGACTAGATCAATCGTGAAACCGGTCCGATCGAAGCGATCGGGGACGGAGGATGGGTCAGGATTGGTGTGCACGTAGGAGGAAACGATCGAGCAGCGGTTGCTGCCCCTGCGGACCACGTGTTCATCCCTCAAGTAGGTTAGTGAGACGATGGGATAGATTTTAATCCTGCGAATCGACCGAATGGAATCGCTTTTGCACTGCTGTTTCGAGGGAATTCGGGGGGCGAACGAGTTATTGAATTCCGGGACGACGGCCGATGGAATATGCCCCGACCAGGTTTAATCCTGCGTGCTACAGATGAGAATTTCGCTTGCCGGAGCATTTCGCCAGCGGAATTTTCGGAGGACGTCGTTCTGGGTTTGTTGGCGGGTGGTTTGAATGCATTTTATAGACTACTGTATTCCGAATCTTGTTTTCATTTATTATCCTAGGTGAAAAAAGTATTCGAAGAACACCGACTCAGTTGAAAGTGAAAAATTATGTGGGGGTTGTGGGTCAATTTTGTCGATGAAGGTTTGAAGACGTTTGGCAATTTCCTCTTTTAAATTCAGGTAGTGTTTGAGAATGTGTTTGAGAGTCAACCTGAAATATTTGAGAAATCGTCGAGGTCAGAATTTAAAAAATAATACCAATTATTGTGTCCCTTTGTTGGTCACGGTTTGAACATGTTTGGAAGTTCGTGAAAAAGTTCCTTGACGTAGCGAGGCAACCACGTTCTTCCGAAGAGTTTCTAAATGGCACTGATTACTATCTGTTTTCCTTGTTGCTGGTAGTTTAATCAGCTTCTCGATGTTTGAGAATCTTTAGCAGAGATTGAAACTCATTTTTCGTCTATCACGCTATAAATTATGAGGTTCGTGACTCGTTGAAACACGAAATGCATGCACGTGATGCAGGAACTGTGAGTTGTGAATCGGGGAGAACTTTGAGACAAACAGAAAAATAATCTGCATTGTTTAACTAAATATACAACAATGTAATGCGTTCTTTAACTCCGGAATTTTATCAACGTTCTGAACAGAGCTGCATAGTGGTTACAAAATGTTTTCACTGCGAGGAAAAAGCGTAAATGGTGTTTTGCAGAGTATCATTATTATTCATAGCTGTTAAACAGTTTTGTCGCTATTCATCAATCATCCGAAGCCCGCGAACGATGGAAAGGGAACACAGGCGGAACGTCTTTAGACGGCGCAGGCCCCATCGCGCCGCGCCGGGTCCAATTAATCTTCCCCATGAAAGAAATCGCTCGGGGAAACTTTTTCAAACGCTGACGAACTTGCTGTAATCGAATTCACCCGGATCCCATTCACGCGACACCCGTCCCCGCGTGTTCTTCTCCTTAAAATTTACTTCCTTTCAGCAAAAATTACGCGTCAGCCCGTGCTGCCGCCGGAAAAATCAATCGTTGTCACGAGAACTTCATTCACCCAACTGCAGAACTTCTTTCAGACACAAACTCAAATTTTCATTCTCGCCAATTTCGTAAACAATGTAAAGTACTATCACTCGGTGAGAAAAAATAGCAGGATGAATTACCTTGGCTCATTTTAAAGGGCAAACTCTACGCTTTAAAACGATCCACGTTATTTTTCATGCATTACCCTTTTTCATTTAAAAATCGAAGAAAAAGTAAATAATGGTAATTATTCATAATTCAGAAAATTCGATTGTCCCTGTAGAATTCGAAACATTTTTCTGGCGATTCTAATCAAAGTGGATTTATAGAATAAACCTTTTGCTTTAAAACGAGCCCAAAGACGTTGCTCCACGATTTTTTATAGTTGAGTTATCCTGTTTTTAACGAGAAGAGTGCAATTCTTTTAATTGAAAGCGCAGTAGAATGGCAAAGAGAAAGCGCAGATGAATTTTTCAGGGCTGGTTGTAGAACGGAAGATTTAATGTGGAGACGCGTGAGAATTGGAAAAAGTATTTGAAACGTAAAATATTATGGCGAGGTAACGGTTTCATCTTGCTCGGGCAAGATTCTTCGGATGCCGAGGTTCCGAGAGACGTCTGCGACACGTTTCCACGGCTCTGGCCTGGAAAAGTGCATTTATCGTTCATTTCACGGCCAGTCTCCGCCGACATCTTCCTCAATTTCCGCTTCGGCTGTTGACACGCGGACGGGATAGACGCGCTCGTTCGCCGGCTTGAAAGGCTGAGGGGCGGCGAAAGCGTTTACCTTCCGACACCCGAGGCAGGTAACACGTGACACCGGGCCACGATGTGGTATGCTGCATGCACGCGAGACGCATTTCGCCACGGTCGGCCGGGCTATGTCAGCGCCTCGCATGACGACCGTTCAAGCTTCTCGATATTACGCTCGTCACGCTGCGAGAAATCGACGTTCCGCTGGCCGACACGCGATCCTCGCGGATCCGGCCGATTCGAGACGCACGGCAGATTCTCGCCGAGGAACGTGACTCGTCTTTCGCCTCTGATCGCTTTCGAAGAAGTTCACGGGCTCAGGGTCAGTCGAAATATCGTGCGAGGCGACCATAAGGTAGTCTAATCTAGCCGCACCTTCCCAGAGAAGTGATTCTCTCTCGTTATACACTCCGTGCCACGATGTTTCCGATCGGAGCCATTGATACCGATTCTTCGAGAAAACATTCACAATTTAGAAGTATAAATTATTAGTTTATGGAGTCAAAACTGATGGGAACATAAGCATTTATTTATTATAACAAAGAAACGAGCAAATAAACAAAATGTTATACGGAATCGAGAGACAACCTGTCTCTCCATCTTTAACGATTGTTTAAACATGTTCAAAGATTCATACGAGAGATTACAACGAGAGAGAAAAATTTACAACACAACTAGGCACCGGAGGAATTTTTCACCCCCGGGCAGAGCGGTCTAACTTCAGCAGTTCCGAAACTCTGGAGCTCTGAATTCTCGTTCAGAAGACGAGGAACTTAAAGCCTGGTAATCTATGAAGTCGTCTAGTAAACTTAGACTGTCTGAACGTCGGAAGATGGTGGTAGTGGGAAACTTGTTCGGGTGGGGACAGCTTAGGTCAACGCCCCTTCGCTGGTCAACTTATCTCTTCCAGGCTGTACTACTTCGGAACGATATCTCTGAGTGTTGATAGTATTCTTTGTGGTGGACGTCGACGTGAAATGTTGACTGAGAAAAATTGATCGAAAGTTAATAGACGGAACGTGTTAAATTGTTATTCATCTCTTTGGCAAGTTTTGCGGGGCGCTGAGACCATCTCTTGACATGCTTGCGGTGAAATTAATTAAGCAACGGGATTAATGAAGGCGAGGACGTTCTTGAATTTCTCTTTAGAGTGGGAAAGTGGTGAGGTCCCCGGGGATACCGGGACGGGAGAATTGAAAGAAATTGGGAACAGTCGTCCATTGTTGTCGAATGCCTAGCCCTTGTGCACTGAAAACGAAAAATATCGTGCGCTGCCGTCGCGAGCCACTGGAAAGTACATTGCTCGTCTGACCACGTACTGGCTCGATCTACTCGAATAGAAAATACCTCTCACAGATGTTCCAAATCTTTTCATAGAAAATTCTAACCTGCCACGCTGCGAGAAGACAATTCAAGTAGCTTCGTACTGTACGTGGTCAGACAAATAGAATTCAACTTCTTAATTCTGTTCCTGCTCTTTCCAAATGTCTGATTAAAGGCAGACTTCTTCTACTCGAAAATCTTTCCATCTAATAAATTAATCACTGCAGCAAAAAATGGCAAAAGAATAAGCATTATTAATTCATGCTAAGAGGAGAGAGGGTTTTTAAGTAGATTCGTACTGTGCCTGGTCAGACAAATATAATGCAACTTCTTAATTCTGCTCCTGCTCTTTCCGAATGCCTGATTGGAGGCAGACTCCTTCTACTCGGACATCTTTCCATCTAATGAATTAATCACTGCAGCAGAAGATGGGAAAGAATAGACCTGATTAATTCATGCTAAGAGAAGAGGGTTCTTTAAGTAGATTCGTACTGTTCCTGGCCAGAGGAGCAAGCTACGTTTCCCTGTGCAAAGACAATTAAACGTTAATGGTCTGACTATATACAAGGTTTGTCTACTTTCTATACGTCTTCATCGTTCTGCGACTGGAAACGGCTGATTATTCACCGACTTGATCTACTTAGAGCTCTCGTTGCAGATTATGCGAACAACAAAAATGGTTAAAGGTTTATCGTCGATTCCCGAGGACGGGAAAACCATTATTTAAGGCGACGATTAATTTTGTTCGTCGTCGAACGTCTGGCCACGGCCAGGTTTAATCTACTTAAAGGCTTCCCGGGCTCACACGAAATTAATACTTGACGTCGAACAAATTGCTTATTAATTCTGTGAAACGAGGGAATAATTTTTCAAAGTGGAGTCGACCGTGAAGGGATCAGACGCTCGAGTCTCGCAGCGAGATGTAAATAATTCTGCGCGGGGTTTTCGTTGCTATAAAACGGCTGCGAGAGTTACGTCTTCTTGACACGGATAAATTCCCGGTGTCGGGAGCGGGCGTTATTTTCCCGGTACGTTTTCTAGCGCGGCGTTCTCCTCGTTTTCGGTTCTCCGAGGTGTCATTATTGCCCGTCCCGGTGCTATTTCACCCCGCGGAAAAATTCCCTCGGTTGAAGGGGCACGTCACCGTGGCAGGATGAGCGTGTGAAACTTGCAGAACTTCTAATAATTAACGGCCGGGCTTGGGACACCGTTTACGTTTCGAACGGTCGTGCTAGGAAATTCTGAAGTTTGACGACGAACACGGGAACACGTACCTAACCCCCTTGTCTCTCTGTGTATATGTGTGTACGACGTCTGCGACGGTGTAGTGGTTTCGTCGGACGTGAAATTTACAGTTATGTACATCTGGGTCTCGAATGGATCAATAATGATCTATCTTCCACGCTCTCCCACGGCGTCCCGAGAATTTCAAACGGTTCCAAAATTTCCAATTAAATCCACGTCTTCGTGGACGGTTTTCTCGCTGCGCCTGATTCCCGGTGGAAATTTATTTATCAGAGAATGCCCGTACCGAAGCGTTAATATCGTCGTAAGAATTATCTATGTGAAGTTTCTTTCAATGTCGTTCGAAGGTCATTAATGTATCTTTAAGAAGAGGGATGTATTTTTAACTTAACAACGTTGCAGCTGTGCTCAAGATAAATTTATCAAGCACACGACGACATTGAAATGCTTATCACGCATTTCCTCAAGCAAAGAGAGATGCTTCTGACCTTCATCTCAAGGTCTCGCCAAGATAGAGCAAACTAGGTCGTTAAACTGATCCTGCCGGTAGCCTAAGGACATTTTCCCCTCCCACAAAAGAAATAACAAGCTTGAGAAGCACCAGGCAACTTAAGGGTTCGTTCAATTTTTCTATTTCTCCTGGAACTAGCGCGACTCTCGAGCCAGTAACGTTTGTTTACCTTCCATGGTAACACGGGTAATGATTAAACGCACGTTCGTAACGGTCCCGTGCAAAACGCATTAACGCCACCCCCATTACTGAAATAACATTGCCCGGAGGATTTGTTGAGCGCGAGGGGGGTTGGTCGGATCGATGGGGCGGGTTCAAGTATCGTTGACTAATCAAAAATTTAATTAATAGACCGTGAGTCGGTTATTAGTGATATTTCCTCGGATCAAGCCACCCCAAACCCCACCGCCACCCTCCTTCCCATTTCCTCCGGCGTTGCCGCGATCCGAACTGATCGATGTTGTGGCGGTGGAGGCTGCCTGGGCCAGTGACGTAATCAAGAACCTCAACCCCCGAGGTTTGACGTCACTGATGCCCTCAAATGCGCGTGGCCAGGTGCGTATCAGAGAATCTCTGCAGCGTCCCCGCACCCCCCGTGTTTCTCGCCTGTACTTACTCCCCACCCCTTTCGCTCCACAACCACCTCTCACCCTCCTGTCCATTTACTCAACACCCCCCACCACTGCTGCGTGACGACCCACCCCAACTCCCAGCTGACTCGATTTTTTTTCCTCCTTCCGTCAGCCTTGCACTCCCGACTTCAACCCCCCCTCTCTCTCTTTCTCTCTTCGTGTGTTTCTCTTTTTCTCCCTCTCGCCACTGACATCGTACACTGTACACGATTAGAAAAATGGAGCGGCGGCACGTTAACGCCGGACGGGGTCGTCGCAGCCGGCGACGATTATTGGCGGCAGCATAATTCACCGACGGGGTGGTTTCTCGCTTTTTCTTTTTTTTTCCTGCCGCGAGAAATAATCCGGTTAACTCGGGGCCGGCATTAGCGCGCGACCGCACTGAAAGCGGGAAATTGAACTCGGAAATTGGAGAAAGGATCTCCACTACACCGATGATCTGCTTAACTACCCTTAATCTGGGGAGTTTTTCTTGGACGGCTGGATCAGAACCCTATGCTAGCTCAGTTCTTTATTTAACACTGCTCTAGCAGTTTCTTGAATTTTTCTATCTTTATTCTGGATTTTCTTGGTCTTGATAGAGAAATTAGTTTCCCTTCGTGTTCCGATTAATGGTGCCCTGATAAGGGAAATTATTTTTCCATCAGGAATTAGTCGTCTACCAGATTTTCAGTTCAGCACAAGAAAAATTACTAGATTGAAAAATTTGTTTGCGACTGTAGCGTACATTTTCGACCACAACCAGGGTGGAAAATTCGCGAAGAACCCCTGTACTCGCTCGATAGGGGTGCACCACAGGAATCTGCTTTATCAACGCGCTTTTCTCTACCTTATCGTGCCGGTAATATTGAAAATGCTTCCCTTATCAGGGGAGTATTAAATTCGTGAGCAGTTTCATGAAAGACCCCATCGTCGCTTCTCTCGGTGCTCTTATGAATAATTTATGTTTCGTCGATCCGCAAGACTCGTTTTATATTTGATCTCGCTGAACGGGAAGGTAATTCCGGAATTTTTAGTGTCCACAGAGGAAATACCTTTCCTTCCATTGGCTGGATATCTCAAGTACTAAATCGAACGGTAAAACACACTATTATACAAACTATGTGCTTTTTAATGTTTCCCTCCGAATAAAAGTGACTTGATTGTCTCTCAGACACATTTAACCCCTTTATTAATTCAAGTTAGATTAATTCAAACGTCTTTGTACGAAAAATCTCGACGAAAAGAAAAAAAAATTTATATTGAATTTATATTGAATTGTATTTCAAGATCATCAAAATCGGCGAGGAAACCCCTAAAGTAAATAATTACTCTCATTTTATTTCATTTAATCCTTCTGTCAATAACCGGGTTCTGGGTACCCATTTTCAATTTATTTCTATAACTGCTTTAATATATTTGTTACAATACAAACTAAAAATAAAATAAAATCACAATATAAAAATAAAATTACAATATAAAATTGATACAATACCAAAATGTAGTAATTGTTTAGATACGAACATGTTTAATAATCTACAATGTTCTGTATAATAGTGTTGCAATGTTTAGTGGCGACTCTGAGTCGCCGCTATGGCGCTAAGGGTTAAATAATGATAGTCCCGCAGAAATGACAAAACTTTCCGCGTATCTCTTTGTCAAACATCCTGTCTTTCGTTTGCCAGCTACTTGAGGGGAACTGCAACGAAGTCGGTGAGAATCTAGGTCGGCGCAGCTTGGTGCAATTGATTTTCCATGGGGTATGGGTCACCATTGTGATCTCCTGTTTACCGAGTCTCCCGATAACCAGGAAAGATCAAGGGAGGCGAGCTTCCTGGAATTTTACTCGAACGGTGCGATGTCAGATCCATGGACACTTCCTTCACCTGCAGGTAGACGAGCGGAAAATTGCTAGAGACGCAACGAGAACATTGCGAATAGAAAATACCTACTATAGATTCTGCGGAACTATACGAACTCCGAGAAAGGCGTGTACCACATCTGAAGTTATTAAGTTCCATTGCTCGATGCGTCCAGAAATCCTTGTGCATCTTTCAAGTCGTAAAAGGGATCGGCAAATGTCGTGGAAGTTGGGAACGAATAACGTCTCGTAGGTTGAAGATCGACGTAAAATAATGTCGGGGAAAATTCAGGCGAACGAAGAATTCGTTTAGCGGTGAACGAAGGGCGACTGGAAACTTCTCCTCGAGGTCTCTCCGGGTCGGAATTAAAATTATTGGGGTTGAAGAATTGAATTTAAGGGACGGGTTGCACGTCGAGCTGAGAAACTATCGATCCGCGAACGATTTTCAGGAATTCCAACGTGCTCGCAGGAAAATGGATAGAAACAGGAAGTAGCATTGAGTCGAATTCATTGAACAACAGATCGTGTCGCTAAAATAGAATTTTCCCGAAATTCCCAAATGCACGGGGTGTCTCGATTATTTTCGCACACCTCGGATAATGAGAAAAATATTTCTAAAACAAACCCACTCGAATTGCGTGCTAAATGAGAATCAAAACGGGCTTCGTTTCGCATAATTAATTTTAATTAACACCGCGGCATTAACACTGGAATAATGAATCGCCAGAGAAGATGAGTTGCGTTATTCGCGTTGACATAATTGTCTAACGAGGCGTGCGATTCCCATTAAATCTTCATGTTCCTTTTATTAAACGTCCGTTATTGGTAATTACTCTGCAATTGTTTTTCGCGAATAGTTTTCCGGAGCGCCCACAGGTGGAGGGAAGGGGTGAGTTAAGTTTTCCTGGTGGAGAAGAGTGATTCGTTAAACCGAGCAAACGCTCGATTAAAGTGGCGAAGCGGCGCGAATTTATCTTCGCGGGCGTTTTCCCACGCGGGCGACGCTGTTTTCCTTCGTTAAAATATTATTATTCGCCCGCCGGGAAGTATTTCCAGATAATGGTCCCAAGATAGCGCGCCGACACGTGAAAATAAAATGTTAACGCGATGATAATTCGTGACGTGCCGGCTCGTATAATGAGCGCGGCACTCAAACGCGGACGATCAATCCTTCGATTATTTATGTGCATGCATGAATATTTCATAACAACGGTAACGGCTCGCCGAGAGCGTAATCTGCATTCGGAACGTGTCACGCTGTTATACTGATCCACTGTGACGTCTTGCTTCTTGCCAAAGGCAACCCTGATCGACGGGATTTCAGAAATTAGTGTGCATCCAGTGGAATGTTCGTTCTCTGTTAAACGATTGTGATTGGTTGGAATTTTTTAAAAATATATTGGCTTGGAAAGAAAATAATTTCTATGAACTATAATCAATAAAATATTTTCTTGATTATTCTTTAAGGCAAAGGATCATCAAACAAAAGGGAAAATATCTTGTTCATTTAAGTTCATTGCTTGAATAAAAAAATTCTTAAAATAAGACTTTCATAAAATACTTATAAAATACTTTTATTTTTTATATTCAAAGGGAACGAACTTTCCATTTCCAGATAATTAGTAATGCTTCTAATTAATTCCGGGCAGTGCTCGTTATCATTTTTAAGGCTGTGGCTGTTGCAAAATATTATCTGTTTAATTTGATGGCTTTATCAGCACGCTTTTAATCCCACACGAAATTATTTTATCACTGGACAGCACGACCAACTTTTTTTTAATATTTGCTTTATTTAATAGATGATTAATGTGGTTTCTTGTTTTGTTTGTTACAGGTAAGTTGCTGATGAATTTGTTCGATACCTAGTTACGGAATTGTGCAGCTCACGTAAGCGATACTATTTTGTATTGTATAATTATCAATATTCTCAGATTCTATTGTATAATCGAACTGAAACGAATATCTCAAGAAGTATATTCCAATTGTTTCCACGATTGAATTGGCTACACCGTAGGACATACTCCGAAACGGGATTATGTTTGCCAAACTATCGTCGACCAAGATCAAATCTGCCACGTAAACATACGGCTCACATGACCGGCTGCGCAAAGAGGATCACATGTGGCCTCCGGTGTTTGCGAACCTGGTCACTTGAAAATATTTTCCTACGAAAGTGGTCAAGCTACTAATTTGAAACTTCGTGGAGCTGATTCTAAATTGGTATATTCTAAGTTGGTAAACGCGCAGAAATTTTTTTCCTGCGAAATTAACTCTGCCCGAACTTGTAGCAGATTAGAAAATCAATTCTAGCCGTCATCTTTAGTTCACGAACTGAATCTGTGGTCCAATTGGCATTTATGCGTTTTGCATTTAAAAAATAAATTTAATATTTATTATAAATTTAATATAAATTCAATTTATAAAATTTCTATATGAAAATTTAATAGTCATGAACAGTATAGTTAATTGCAAGATTATTTATTTGTTTAATTTGATCAAACATTTACGATCGATGATAGATTATTTATCGTATAACTTATTTCTGGAAAACTCTGTAAAATTGATACGAGTGTTAAAAAATGGTTCGACGTACCGGGCTCCCCGATTACTGACTACGGCCATGGCCGGCTCGCATTTAAAGCGCGCGAAGATATCGCAAGACAATCGATTGCTTTCGTTCTCTTTCTCCCTACCGGATCTTCGGTTGGTTCTCTTAGTTCGTCCTCGCAACGAGAGCAGCTCGAAACGCAGATTGATCCACTTTCGTTCCGGGATCGAAGCCACCCGCTATTGTGATCGCATCGGGACGGTTTGAATTGTCGGTGCTGGTTGACATTTTTCCGCAACGAGGTTCCCTGGAAAAATCTCTTTGATTTTTCCATCGGCAACAGATGCCAGTCCATTGGCTTTATCTATTTTCTCTCTCTCTCTCACTTTTTTTTATCAACTCGTCCACCCTAATATACTCGATCGTGATCGATTGTGACGCAAGCCTGCCGCGATTGTGCTCGTGACCATTATCGTTGTGACTCACGAGACTGTTGTTTGAAATGTTAGGCCTCAGTTGCCGCGCAAGTTTCGCAGCGATAGCAGCTGCATTGTGGCCGACGCTGCTTTTGTGATTGCGCGCTACTTTCGCCGGGAAAATCGGGATGGAAAGTCGATGGGCTGGGCAGGAAAAGGTTAGGCAGATTTGAATTGCAATTTAAAAAAGTGGACACATTAGAAGTATATTGAAATACTCAACCTCCAGTTACTCGCACCAACAATAATTACACGTATGACACTTTATGTAACTCCAATATAAATATATAAGATAACTAGATTAATGCAAAAATAAATTGTTGCCAGGGTGTCCGCAACTTTGTTCGTGCTTGAAACACTAAATTGAATTGCAATTTAATCATCCACCTGCAGTTACTCGCACTCCATAAATAATAATTACACGTGTGGTACTTCGTGCAACTCCAATATAAATAAATTCTTATTAAATAAGATAATAAGATTAATGCAAAAATAAATTGTTGCCAATGTAGTCCGCAACTTCGTTCGTGCTTGAAACACTGAATTTCAAGTTCCCAGGTGAATGCTGTACGCGAATAATTAAAAATTAAACGCGTCAAGATAAAAAATAAATTCTTGTTTAGTGATTCCTATCGAGCGATTAAGCTAGGGTTTTCAACGACAAAGGGGGGAAGGGAAATTAGCATAAAGGGCCGCAGTCTAATTATAGAGGATGCATAAAACACAATTAGGTCGATTATATAACAAACGAAAAAAAACACTATGGCAGGCGTGTCGTTCGTTCCGCGTGAGTGTGCAACAAGAAGCGTGCACTTGCGCTCGAGATTGCGTCCCGACGCCGAGCTCCGCGGCGTCGCGTGACCGTAAACGCGTGCCGTGAGCTTAGTTCGTCTCGATTCACGTGGTGGTGCGGTCGTGAATCACTTTTCCCGTGTTTTTCGTCGGCCGTATGGCTCACCTATTTTCGAGACCGAATATTCTCGGCCAGCGAACACCTAACGTTTCCAAAAACACGATCCAACGAACCGTCGATTCGTAATTTTATAATTTATATCGGAGTCGAAAATTTACAAAATTTATTGTGCACGTCTGTGATCCGTGAAAGTTGTGATTTTACATGGTTATTAATGTCTCTCGCCGAATTTCGAAATGTTTAACCGAGTTTCACAGTTTTTCACGGAGGTTAGTCTCGCGGCTGATGAAAGCGAAGCTTCGTGATTTGAAAGAAAACGAAACTGCGACGTTGGTCACTTAGTTGTGCAAACAGGTGATTCATTCTTCCTTCTCTGCTGTCCGTTATAGTTTTTAATTAGCCGGAAACGAGGTTTCCTCTGACAGAAAAACTCGAATGGATCGACAACTCCAGGCGACTCTTGATATTTCATCGTTCTAGAACACGTAAACAATTCTCACTACTGTTGGATGATGTTCGATGAAAAACTTCGGAAAAACTGGCCTCGAACTTTTCTTTTTAATTACCTCGAAAATTTCGAACATTGCGTAAGCGTGTGAAACAGGTATATAAACAAGTGTTTTAATAAATTCATAAATGGTTTGTTATGTTCATTATTATTACCATTCATTGATAAATGGTATGTTCAATAGAGGTCGTTGGATTCGTATTTTGAAATATTTTTTATTAAAATACTTCTTCCAAAAATTTTTTTACTGGCGTTTACACATTGTATGTTCAGCCAGTTAATTAAGCAATCGATCGAAGATTTTCTGCAGGGGGCGGTGTTCCACGATGATGTTCTCGATCCTGCCGATTAACCTTGACGAATCGTTGCCAGGCGAATCTTGAGGCGGATCATAGCCAGCGGAATCATGCTCCTTATTGACGATTCCCAGCCGGCCGACGTTTTATTGAATATTTATTGCGCTGGTGTTAATTCGCGCGGCGTGGCTTCGTGTGAACGAGAGGAAGGCCACACCGCTCGACGATCCTCGGCGTCACGGCTCGCGCGTTTTATCAAACGCTTGTTAAGTTCGTTGAAAATTCAATGTTGTTATGAAGCCGGTTATATCATTGTTCTGTTCGCGCGAACGAATTTGCGTCGCCGATGCCGACGCCGATGGGACCGACAAGATACACTTTTTCCTACAGTCACGCTCCAACGTAGATTCACAGATTAAACTTCGAACAAACCAGCCAGCCTTGAACATCTGAAACAACGATCCGAATACAACACAACCACTGACTATCGCGAAACTCGACGTAGGGACTACTGAATATTAATTTCACACTAACCTAATCGTGAGAATTAGTTACCTTATCGCGTGTATCGGTGTGCGATTGCATTTTCCATGCAAACAGAATGTCCGGAAACGCCTGTTTTAACCGGAAATATTTTTGCAATGATTCTACCGCGCACTCAATCGCATAAAATAATTTTTGGTAATTACATAGAGAAGGTCTGCGTGCTCCGATTTTGATGCAATTTTAATGTGTTATAGATTTCGACATTTTGAACAACTTTTTCCTTTTACAATGTAGGGAGGTCGCTTTTAGTTTTCGAGATATTTGCAAAACACTATCGCTAATACTGTATTGAATTTTTCGTATTCCTGGTCAATTGTAGATGCTTATTCGAACAGCTCCACGGAGCTTGACAAATTTTTTCTGGAAATTATTCTAGTAGGATCTTATAGAGGGAAGTCTCCTCTTTAAAATGACGTTTCAAAAGTTGATCTACGATTTTTTCCCACGATTCTCTCGCACTTTAAGTGAGGAGCTACATTTAAGTAGATTAGGTCTGTCTGACTCGTTGCCGCGGAGCGTGCAGGAATACGAAAAATTCAATACAGTATTCCCGATAGATTTTGCAAATATCTCGAAAACTAAAAGCGAACCCCCTATATTGGAAAAGGAAAAAGTTGTTAAAAATCTCGAAATCTATAAAATATTAAAATTTCATCAAAATCGGAGTACGTAGAGCTTTTCTAGAGGTAAAATACTTTTCAATTTTTATGTTCGTGGATCTACTGTCGACGTAGATATGGCCTGTGCGTGTCAGACAAGGAGTATTGCAACACCGTAATGGTCCCGAAGGGATGGATTCTTGGGTCAGGGTTCTGTATCAAGAATGTTCGTCGCAGCCCCCGCGTTGCGTTAATTGCGTTTCAGCCGGAGGCACTTTTTTCCATCGACGACGACTCAATTACAAATTCACGCGTCGCCCGCCGCGCGCAGTGAAACTGATTCAACATTCGCGGCTGCGTCACTTTGCATTGCTAATGCACCTGCGATAAACGGCCACGCGACCGCCGCGAAACGGAAGCTGAAATTTTCATTTGACCCGGGAGTAATGGGCTGACGCGTCGGGAAACAAAAACTCTCTCTGGAGCCTCTTAAATTGCGACATTATTTTTAACATTCGATTTTCCGGATAACGAACGTTCCCGATCCTGAGAGCCGTCACGCGAAAGTACGGATAATATTTCCTCGAAAAAACCGTAACAGAAAATTGCAGCACAATTTTTAATCTCTTTCTTTGTCGAACGCGCGTGTATGCGTTCGCGCGACGAGTAAGTAGAAACGGAATGCAATGGAGCAGACGCATTAGGAAATCCAGCGACACGCGAGCCGAGCCATAAACCAGTCTGAATTTTTTAAACAACTGCGCGATGTATTATTTACTTTGTTCATTTGCGAATGAATTCCTGTTCTCCCTCACCGTATTGGTGGGATTGTCGTTCGTTTCTACGTTTCGCAAAAAAATTTTACAAGAATCGTCACTAATTCCGAGCGTCGCGATAGCTTTTCTTGGAAGCGATAAAAATTTATTTATCAATCGATACGAGAGTCGTGAGTTACGAGACAGCCCGTATAATGCACGATGATATTTCAGTGACATTTTACAAGCCCTTCGTGTCCCGTATTGTCTCTAATGATGGGGGGTGGGGGTTGGAAGACGGGTTGAACTGCTTTAATTTTCCGTGCTGCGATGTGGCGCAACTGCGAAGAGTGTCGGGATTTTTCAATGGGATCGCGCGCAATGGAACTTGTTACGACGGACAGAATCGATGGAATCCATTACGAAAATTGAAATTCCCGGCTCGCGGCCGACTCAACAAGTACCTGGATCCCGCCACTATACGTCGAACAATGTCTCTGGCCTAAAAGATCCCGGCGTGTTATCGGAAGGCCACGCGATTTCTCGGCTCACTGACTCGTTATCGATCCACATCCCTGATAAAATTGGGCGTTTCCGGATCCGGCAACCTTCGTCGTAGATTTATACACTCGTACTTGGCATTTCATCTATTCGAACCAAACGCTTCTAAAAAAATCTGTTTACTGATTCTGAATCCTCCTCTGTAATCAATTTAATTAAAAAGAATTAATTGTCCCTATGTTTTGAAAACTTCCATTTTATCTAGTTGAAGGAAAAGTTCTCTCGATTCAGGGATCAGATGAAGAATATTCATTTAGAATTTCTTTCAAGTCTAAATTAAATTTTGGACCACCTATTTCGGAGAGGCCTGTAGCGACGAGTGAAGAGTCAAATAAATTTAATTAATTCAATAAAATAATAAAATTATCGTAATTAGATTTCCTTGGTTAGGTTAGAAAAATATTCCTTTAGAATTTCTTTCAAGTTTAAATTTTGGACCACCTATTTCGAAGCGACCTGTAGCTGCGAGTGAAGAGTCAAATTCTTCCAACGAGCGAGGACTTTCGAATCGGAACAGGAGGGGGGTGATTAGCGTCCGTTGGTTCTCGATCTGGACTGGGATCTTCGGCTTTTGTCTCCCGGCGAAATCCCAGTCACGATCGTTCGATTAAATTGCGTTGTTTGCGGGACGAGGCGCAATTAACCTCGTCACAGACGGGGTACTCTTTGTTCGATTCCGCACAGCCGTGACTCGATCGCTAAATATTGACTGGAAGTATCGCAGGCGGCGGCGGCGGCGGTGCCGGCAGTAGAGCGGCTTGTCCTGACGTCATTCCATCGTTGAACACCACGAAGATGCCTGGGGTTGGGACCCAGGGATCGCGGGAGTATTAATATTTGTGAAGCACTCCGCTCGCCGGGATTAATTTTTCTCCTGGCTGCTCGCGACAAAGCCTGCGGAATTCTCAAAATATAAAAGGAGACTCGTCGACCGGATCCTCGCTCCTCAAAGGGGAGAGGAGCCCGATCTCGAGTGTCGGACATTATCAAGGAACCCGACTCCGGTGGCTTGTTACCAGATTCGAGATTCTGTTCTAATAGGAGTGTACCACTGACGTTATTAGCTTCCTCGTTTTGGCGACCGGCGTAGCCATTGTTCTTTCACTTACCACTCGTCCTAACACAGTCCTCGAGATCTTCAAGGTCGACGACATAACCTGGTTGCAATATATTCTAGACAACTTAATAATAGATTCAGATTTATTATTTACTCCGAATTTACAGGTTAGGTTAATGCCAGAGAGTCTCGGTATTATCAGAGAAGATTCTGTTCTAATGGGAGTTTACCACTGACGTTATTAACATCCTCGTTGCCATTGGTATTTCACTCAGGACTCGTCCTACCAAAATCCTCGAGATCTTCAAGGTCAACAACCTGGTCCTTATATATCCTAGACAATTCTATGATAAATCTGAATCTACTCCAAACTTACCCAAAGATTAGGTTAATGCCAGAGAGCCTCAATATTATCAGAGAAGATTCTGTTCTAATGGGAGTTTACCACTGACGTTATTAACGTCCTCGTTGCCATTGGTATTTCACTTAGGACTCGTCCAACCAAAATCCTCGAGATCTTCAAGGTCAACAACCTGGTCCTTATATATCCTAGACAATTCTATGATAAATCTGAATCTACTCCAAACTTACCTAAAGATTAGGTTAATGCCAGAGAGCCTCAATATTATCAGAGAAGATTGTGTTCTAATGGGAGTGTACCAATGACTTCGTTAACATCCTCGTTTGCATTGGTCTTTCACTTAAGACTCGTCCAACCAAAATCCTCGAGGTCAATGATCTAACCTGGTCGCAATATATCCTACACACCTTTGGGATGAATGTGAAGGTACCCTGAACTACCTTAAAGGTTACATTAATGCCAGAGAGTATTGCCAGAGAAGAAGCAGAGCTTGATAACTCGTTAACGGTGATCCATTATCCGCGAGATTTAGGACAAGAGTCGTTGAACGGTGCTCGCGAACATTATTGTTCTCGAACACGACGACAGCCGGAAACGCGTATCCGTGTGCAGAGATTCTTCCATTTTTATTGAACACCGACGGAAACTGCGGAGGACACGTGTCTATCGTTCGGCGGACAATTCTTCGCGTATTTCACCGTGTTCGCATTCGTAATGTTTCCGCTTTCGAACTCTAAAACATGAATCGTTTGCTCCGAACAAGTTTCGAATATCTCCTGGATGCATAATTATTAGAGTATCCGTGCAGAATTAATGGAACGCAGTTTCATATTTGGTCGAGTGAGGTCCTGAATGTTGTTTATCTCTGGTTGTCCATTGTTTACTGCAATGTGATCCTTTCATGCTCGTGTATCGAGTAGCAATTACGTAAGCGAAACTATTGTCTTCGCACATCGTTGCACTGGATGTAATGGGAGATGTTTAGCACATTGTTGTTGCTGGAGAACAATATAAAACCTAATTACAGAAGTTCTAAAATGTTTTTAGTGATGAAAATTGAGTTTTTAAAGAAAATATGTGGGGAATCGTTGTCGGAGTGAGTGTAACTATTAACTATGACGGAGATTACTCAGTGAGAGACCGAGGGTGTAATTAAGAATTCGAGTTTGCGAGTGTGAGCGATCGATGTCCCGATCGATGGCCGAGTGGGTGGGAGGCGATGATCGAAGACACGACGATGATCGCCCTGTTGTTCTTCATCTGGATGATAGTCAGGTCGAAGGAGCAGCAAAATCTGAAGCCGGACTCGAGGAGGAACTCTCTCGCGCGGGATAATCGAGATCGGAGCGATTCGAGGCGGAATTCGAGAGACGCGATTAGTCTGCCGTACATCGACAGACGTCGGCATCGTCTTAGACGCCACTCGCGTCGTTATTACGTCGATCGTAACAAGAGGTGAGTCCGGGGCACGTTAATTAGTTTTTTAAGTGGCTCTGGGAGAACAGTTTGTATCGTCTGGAGCGCTTCGCTTCTCACTCGAACTCGAAACAGTCTTCGAGGGTTGGGAACTTGCAAAATCGAGGCTGGTTCTCTTTCTTAATTGGCCGATCAATTAAAAAAAATCGTTCAGCTGCCTGAACAATAGTAATCAGAGTAATCAGCAACATCAAGTAAGGGTGTAAATTAAAGTGACTTATAGATTTATAAAATAAAAGGTAATTATATAGAAAAGGTCTATATACTTCGATTTTGATGAAATTTTAATATGTTATGCAGCAACACATTCTGAACAACTTTTTCCTTTTCCTATTTGTAAAAAACTATTGCTAATACTGTATTGAATTTTTCGTATTCTGTATAGATCTTATAGGGGGAAGTCTCCTCTTTAAAATGACGTTTCAAAAATTGATCTACGATTTTTTCCCACAATTTTATCGCACTTTAAGTGAGGAGCTACATTTAAGTAGATTAGGTCTGTCTGACTCGTTGCCGCGTGCAGGAATACGAAAAATTCAATACAGTATTCGCGATAGTTTTTTGCAAATATCTCGAAAATTAAAAGCGAACACCCTATATTGGAAAAGGAAAAAGTTGTTCAAAATATCGAAATTTATAACGTATTAAAATTTCATTAAAATCGGAGTACACAGATATCTCTACCGACTAAATTGTCTGACGTCCGAAAATCGTTCATTAAGTTATAGAAAATTATGCGGGGCAGAATGCATCGAGATGAAATTGATGAAGGGAAGACCGGTCCAATTTGAACGCACCCTTTTGCATTGAATTATACTCACGAGCTCAGCAGTAAATGGTCCTAATAAACAGGTATGCAGTAATCCCATCGATGCTCTACACCCTTACGTGGTACCCTCGTGGAAGTAAGCTGCAGCGCGTAATACTCGTTTCAGATTATATCCAGCAGGGTTTATTAAATCCGATCCACTTACAACCCTTAATGCTAATGTAATCGATGTGCAGCTCGCTTGCGGTGCAGCTTACCAACGGTCTGACGAAAAGTCGTTACCATCTGGCCGCCGGGTTATTCTTGGGAGTAATGGCTGCGAACTTTCTCCTCTCTATCAATCCTGGAGCCTTCACTAACGAGAAACTCACGGGAGAAAAGCTCTACCCCACCTCGAAACCAATTCAAACATTCTCAAACGTTTTGACAAATTTACAGAATATTCCACAGCGTCCTACGGGGTTTTTTTTCTGAAACATCCTCTACGAAGACTCTGCAATTACCAGCTACCATGTTTCTCTAATTTGTTTTCCATTTTGAAGCAGTTTCCTAGAAAGAGTACGACCATAACCATTAAACGAACCCATCGCGAGAGCGAAATGATCCTCCGGAAGGGTTGCGTGGCGAAAAGTCGAGGTCGCGATACCCTCGCGCCGTTCATCCTTGAAGAAACCAGACTGCGAACCGAACGCAATGATTTTCGGCTGCCGAGAATATCCGCAGCCCACCGTAAATTCTTCCGCGTACGTTCGATGAGTTTCTTTTACGGGCTGGCGATACATGCATATCGCGCCACCGCAAGAAGGGAGTTCTTGACACAAATCTGACGACCCTGAAGAGCACGTAGGTGATAAACACCCTTAACAACCGCGTGGCACGCCAACTCTTTCGTGATCGATACCGAGCTTTCACCCCGACCTTTCAGGGGAAGCGAGGCAGTTTCTGAAAAATTCCAAGCAAAATTCGACCACTAACCTGACCTTTCTCTTATTTTTTATTTAAGGGCGATGGGGAGATACAGTCCCGTGCACCCTCAAAGATGGAAATTGGGGTAGGACTCGGCAAGGGGTTAAATGACCCCTAATGGAGCTGGAAGATCCACTACCTTAAATTTTTTTCTCCACATAACATAATTTATAAAATCGTTAACTTTTTTTATAATTGTTTCAAATCTTTACCAATGTTCATTTCAGTAATAGTACACCAATTTTTCCAGCGAAAAAATGAAACAATAGTATGCTCAGGGGTATCTATTGCACCCTTTTTTCTTTTATTCTTTTTTAAGGGCGGTGGGGGGATGCTCTTACTTCTGCTTACGAATGCTCTCCTTCGATGGTGGTTGAAGAAGGTAGTGTGGGGCTCGGCTCTCCCCTCAGATTACGTTTGGAGAGATTATATTACCTTCCGCCTTTGCCATAGGTCCCATGGAAATCACCGACACAAATATCACCGACGACTACTTTGGCCGACAACGATTTCGACTGACAACGATTTTCTGCCGACACGAATTTGACCGACAACGATTTTGACTGACAACTATTTTAGATCAGTATTAGTCAAAATTATCGCTTAAAGGTGTTGTCGGTTAAATCGGAAGTCTGTGAAAATCGTGAATTGTTTTTTTTTTTTAATAAACTGGACGTCGACTATTGCCATTTACAATTAAAGTTAGGATCCGATACACCCTGGAAATATTCGAGTTCAATGTCCTTATTATTAATTATTAATATTTTAGTTATTTAAACTAAATTCTTCCACGAGCTGCTATTCCTTTACACAGAGGATTGGAGAGGATAATAGCCCCCACAATTCCCAGTTAGCGTGGCAGCGACTGGACACCGAGTGCATCGTAGTAAATCCTTCTTCTAGTAGTGTCGCGTTCACGACCTAATTTTCGAGCATAATCGAAGCCTGCATTCAGTCCGGCTAATGGGAAATTATATTGGCAGCGGGTATGGACACACGTCCGCCACGCCTAAACGTTCGCGGCGCGTAAGCCCCATCCTGAACGACTCGATAGGATTGTCGTTATTTCGAACAACCACGACACAGAGAGAGTCTCGTTCTAATTCCAATTTCCACGCTCATATTCATCATTTTATCCTTGTGTTTGCTCCACGGTGCCGGGGCACCGTTTCTATTTCTGCTGTGTGTACAACGATAGATTTTATTTCTGTTTCCATTTTCCACGCCGTCTGTTTGTTTGCTCTGATCTACCGGGTGTCCCGGAGATCATCGCGAGAAATGTTTTTGTTTGAAGTTATTCACGAGGGTGTTAATCAATTCTCGAATGGCTGTAATTCGATGTAAATATTTCGATGTGCACTAGACGCTTGTTAGATCGTTCGAAAGGATTTGTTAATCCGTGAACACGAATTTATTTCTGTATTACCGGCCACGTGTAATTGCAACGTTACCACACTATCGCGCAGCCTGTTGCATTTCTGCGAGCGGCCGTAAGCTGCCCGTAACCGTATTAACGTCGCCAATGCGAATTTCGTGTGGAGAGAGTGGTAATTAAGCTTTGTCAGGCATTAACTAATTACAATCTACACCGATACTTTTTCGTCCAATACATCGCCGCTCAGAAATCATTGACACGTTATTTTATAAATAATTTGAAGCTTCCACATCAATTTATCACGGTCCCGATTCTGCAATTAAACCACGGATTTACATGCAAATTCGCTGAACATTCTAGAACTGGTGCAAAATGCAATTTTGTTTACGGCAACGAAATTATTAATATCGTGCTATAGATGGGCGGAATACATATTATGCGTTCCACAATTAATTTGCAACATTTCATTAAGAGTTTATAAATTTTTTCATAAAGATCTTTTTTGGAACACAATAATAAATTATATTTTCGCAATGGACGATGCATTTTTCTCTTTGGTTTTCACACTGTGGATATGGCTTTATCGGAGCTCCGCGTCGAGATTACGACTTCGAAAAGAGAAGATACGAAAGAGTGCAAATCGTTATTGAGCCACGTTGTAAACATAATACTAGATTCGAGGTATTATCGGGATTGTAAAACAAATCTATTCCGAGTACTGTGTAAACGAAAGATAGTAACAATTGCCTACTGCGTTCTTATTGCGGTCGCGAGTGCTAGATTCATTTACTGTACATCAAGGAAAAGCTTACAAAATTGTCTCCCACTGTTCAGAAACGTTCGAAATTTTTCCGACTTTGAGAATGAATTTTTTGAAGTTGCTGCTCGCATTGCAAGTTCGAAAAATTAACACTTTGCACTCGGAGCTATTTTAACTAGAAAATTAAACATTTCTCCCGACCTAGGATATTTCCATTCCCTACGATTTTGTAAATTTTATGGATATGAAATTGATGTAACACAATTTACATCAATTTACATCGGTTTAGTGATTCATTAAATACCAACATATTCAATAATGTAAATTGTATTTTTAATAGTGAACAACTCCGATGACCTTGATTTTGATATATGTTGTCAAAGACAACATTCTGAACAACTTTTGCATTACAACTACCCGGTGGTCGGTTTTAATTTTCAAGATAATTGCAAAAAACTATTGCTAGCACTACGGAAAATTCAATTTAGTACTAGCAATAGTTTTTTGCAATTATCTCGAAAACTAAAACCGAGCACCGGGTACTTATAATGACAAAAGTTGTTCAGAATGTTGTCCTTGGCAACATATGTCAAGGTCAAGGTCATCGGAGCTGCCTCCCCTAAACGTAAGGTGTACCGCAATTTTTAGTGGTATCTCCGAGTCGCCATTCGAGTGATAAGGGTTAATAATCACAAAACATTAGGAACTGGGGCAAGAGAATTTAAAAAGAAAATATCACGGAGTATATTTCTCGAGAAATAAGTTACAGATTTACCACTCCCCTAATTTTAGCAAATGAGAGTTTATGGCGAGGGGCGGTGGTATCGCGGAGACGAAGTATGGCATTTAGGGTTGGCATTCGTCACTCGTGGACTGACTTTGACGGTTCGCAGAACGAGTGGCGCGCAAGATATACGGGAAAGTTTGGATTTAAATTGTTCGTTCAGGATTTACGAGGACCATAACGCCTCGTTATTTCGGGTAGTTATGCGAGCCGGTCGTAAACGGCGCTGACTATCGATTTCCAGCTAGCATGGCCGCGGAAATGGCCCCTGGTTCGCGCAGTCGTTGACATTCGATCCCCGATGATTGACGGCACTCGTCCTCGTCGTCCATTCTTGCTCTCGATCGTCGAATCTCGTAATTAGAAAATCATTTTCTGGTCAATTTGCAGCCACTCGACTGGCATTGCCGTCTAATTGGCTGGTCACGTGATCGGAGCCATTTTACCGGATGCATGTGCTAGTAGAATGCGATTAAATTGCGATTTTCTAGCAAATACTATTGCAATTAAATGAAATTCTTAGACCTCTCAAATGTAGATTAAAAATTAAATAATTGTGGATGACCAAGTTCGAATATTCCACAAAGTTTTATAAATTGTTGTTTCCAAATGCGAAGAGAGAAACTAGTGCAAAAGGACATTTAAGAGACGTTAAAGTTAGTAATTGGCTACCTAAGTACCTGAAATTAAGTTTACTTTAATTAATCCTAATTGAACCATGACCGTTCAACTCGTAAAGTTTTAAATTCTGCTCCAACTGAAGAAATAAATGAATGAATCTGCTAGAGAAGTAATAATTTATTTAAAACTGTTTACCTATATGCAGTGGTAAATATGCAATTTTAAATAATTAATAGTCAGCAAGAACTGTGTAATAATTATTATAACATCTCAGTCGATAGCGTGGCGAATGATTTTGTAATTAATTAACAGTTTCTTAATTGGCAGTGCGGTGATCAGATTCGGCGAGCATCTATTGTTTCCCAGGAAACAGGAAACTGATGATGATTCGATCTTCCTCGCCGCGAATGAAATTGGAGCACAGCGAATTGAATTAAACTTATTGTTGCCGAGGCTCGGTCGGCCGACAAACAACAATAAAATTGTTGTGAGACTGGCTGCGGAAAATTGAATTCCCCGGGAATAATGACTTTATGGTCTCCTTTAACGATAAACCGCGCCTTCAATTAAGAGAGCGGTCTCTAAACAAATTTCCACAAACGACAACTTCAGTCTGCTCCATCGAACACTATAAACATTATCTACCGTTATTACGATTACGCTGATCCTTTTATCGTAGAACATAGCAATTAATAATAGAAGGAGAACAGAAAAGTTTAATTATTTTGCAATTCCCATTTTCACAAACAGTCTACTTTTGCAGGAGAAATGTTAATTACAGAATTCAACATTTCTTCCTCTTGGTTTGACAGGTTTCGTAATTGCTTTGCTGAAACGATTCGAAATTAATTATATTTTCTGGAACTTCGGGAAAGAACATTGTTCAGTTAAACAAATTGTCACGTTTAAGTGATTCAAGTGTAAAGAAAACGTGAAATTATAAATCTGGGTTACAGGTTTGTGGCAAAATTCTGTTTGATAATATTTCTAATTTTTGGGAGTGATGGGGGTGGTTTGAAGGGTCCTATGGAAATTACCGACACAGTTTTCACCGCCAATATTTCATCGACTCCAGATTTGACCGACAACGTCTTTAATCGACAATGAATTTAACCGACAACGTCTTTAACTGACAGCGGATTTGATCGACAACGAATCTGAAATCTTTGTCGGTCAAAATCGTTGTCGGCTAAAAACATTGTCGGTGATTTCTATGGGACCCAGTTTGAAAGGGCCTAAATATTCCTGAATCTCACGTCGGCAGATGTTGCTGGCCATTAACGAGAATTGCTGCGATCTTCATTCATGCGTTTAAGTTTATGGCTCCAGTCAATTTGTGTCAACTGTTCCGACGTGTGGGACGTAAATTGCACGTTCTCCACCTCCCCTCGGAAAACCCATTGACGTCAGAGCATTCATTGTACCGCGAATTTTCGCGCAGACAATGCCAGAAACCAAGACTTGCAACACCTCCAAATTATAACTTGTTGGAAATCACTAGAGATGATAAAAAAATCCTGAATTCTGCTTCGTCCGTTCTTCCGGGTTCGCAGTGAACTCTCAACTGCAGAATACAACGGGGAAGTTGCAGCCCTTTTTCTGTGTCGCGCCCTTCGTCATGAAGAAAGTAACGAATGGTCTCGTTAAGGAAACTTCCACCATAAAAATGTCTCCCCGCTGTGTCTCCGTAATAGGCACCAGTTTTCAGCTTTTGTGTTTTCATTCACCACCTCACGTTGCCGAGAAGTTGCTTCTCGGTTCTTGAACGTAAATCTCTGTTCCACTGATGGAGCACCTGCTCGCTGAAAATAGCATGGAAAAGATTTTCGGTTGTTCAGGAAGATGTCGACCCGAGTGGTGGTAATTTTATTCTTCTTAACGAGCTACTATTAAACAGCGACTACTTTAATAGAGGTACACACGAAGTTTCGAGTTAATCGGTCAACCAGACCTTGAGCTATCATAGCAGCTATTTGGATATTTCCTGTTTCCATTATCAATTTACCTAATCGCTCGTAATGAGCGCAATTTTGATCGCGGCTTCGTATAAAAATTCGTAGACATCGCTGGAGCACAATCCGGAACACACATATCGAAACCCCATATCGAAAGCTCTCCTACAATTCCCTTAAAAAAAAATTCCCAAAGTACTATTTGATCAAACATTTTTTATCATTGCATATAAATTATTCACTCCTCGAGAAGAGCAATCGGAAAGAAAATAATGTATCCCCATATCGAAAGCTCTCCTACAATTCCCTTAAAAAAATTCCCAAAGTACTATTCGATCAAACATTTTTTATCATTGAATACAAATTATTCACTCCTCGAGAAGAGCAATCGGAAAGAAAATAATGTATCCCCATATCGAAAGCTCTCCTACAATTCCCTTAAAAAAATTCCCAAAGTACTATTCGATCAAACATTTTTTATCATTGAATACAAATTATTCGTTTCTTGAGAAGAGCAATCGGAAAAAAATAATGTATCCATTTGACTGAGGCAAGCCTTGAAGAGAGGGAACTGGAGTAGGGATAACGATTTTTTTGTGGATGCTGGGGTTCTAAATCGTGGAAAGACGGTGAAATACTAATCTGTGTACATCGTAACGTGGCGTGGCACGCAGGTACGCACACCTGTAGCCCGTAGTATAAGCAACAGCCTCGGGCACAGTCGGCTCCAGTTGTAAGCCGGCACGCGACCGACGAGGATCGTTCTCCGCTCCGCTAACAGCGGTCTGCCGGTGTCCTTGGAACAGGACTCGCGACAGGACTCGTTCCCCGGACCACTATTTACACCTCGACCTTAGTTCCGCGTCGTACACTGTGCCGGAGTGTCCTTTAGTGTCAACACCGTTCCCCACATTCCCCATTTTGAAAAATAACCAACCATAATTCTTCGTAGCCCCCAAAAACAAATTCGTCCTACTCGGATCATAACATAAACCCTCCGTTCACCTTTCTCACGAAGTGACAAGTGATTCTTCAGCGATGACTTTAAACGACTCTGTGTTGTGGTGATACATATTTGTTTTGTTTATTTTGGTGCGCGATGCTTCGGTGGGGTGTTTGAGATTGTTTTTGAGGGTGGCTTCAGGGTGGTGGCTTGCTATACCAGGTGCAAAACGGTTTTCATTCCAGGTTTTGATTCCACAGTTTCGTTGGTAATTAAGAGCTTCTGCTTGGCCTTTCGACGACGTACCCCCTATCCGAGAGTATCTCTATTTACTTGGGTCAGAGTTTGATTAGACTTTCCAGGGATTTTTACCACGGTGGAGCTTTGATTAAAATTTTCCTAGAGGTCTCTACCGGGGAGAACCGTATTGGAACGCTCTATCAACATTGAGCTGTGGTTATTGAGTGGTTCCTGGACAACTGCATTAGTTTTGGCTTGTTTATGTAAGGCGAGAATAAAAGCTGTTCGTTTGAGTTTACCGAGAGACCGAACCACTCGTCCCTGAAAAGCTAGAAATAAAATGGAATGGTCACAATTTTACGTTCGTTCTTTCCGATAACAAAATGCTTGGCTGATAATGCTGGGAAATATAGTTACGTCATTTTTTTTCATTACTTCCTGAAGCAAGCGAGTCAGAAATTGGATAATTATTCGAAGATGTGCGAATTGTTTGTGTAGAAGGTAATAGGGGGAATAATGAGTTCCGTTGACAATTTCGGCGGACAAAGATGTTCTTATTATCAGAATTTAACGCGTGTCGATAGCGACTCTCGTGGATTCCCGTATCTATGCAAACATTGCTCGGTTGATCGACGTGTATCGCGCTAGGACGTATCAGCGGCACAATTATCGATCATGTTACTGTCACAATTCCCGATCGGAAGACGCGTCAACAGACGAAACAACTTGTCACCGGCATTATTTCGGTGCCCCGCCGACAGAAAAACAATTTTCGCCCGTCGTACGGGAAACAAATTCCTCGCGAACGAAATATTTTCGAGGGAATCGACGCCCGGACATCTGTTCGATTTATCGAACTGTTACAGCCGCCGTTTCTCATAGGTAAACATTTTTCTCCTTTTTGCGACGACCAGTTTTACCTGGAGCTCGCTGCTGACGATAAAAAAACCGCTGACAAACGCACGAATTCAGAACGCGCTTAAAATGTAACTGAACAAATAGTTACACAATTTTTAGTAATCGAGAAATATCGGTAACATTCAAAGTCGAAATTTATTGGGCACAATTTGTAGAAATAATTATACTCTGGATACTTCAATATTTACAATAAATTCTAATTAATTTCGAAATTTATTGATCACAATTTCTGTTTAATTTCTGAATAAGAAACAACTCTTAAACGAAAGAAATTATTATACTCTGGATACTTGAATATTTACATTTAATTCTAATTAATTTCGAAATTTATTGATCACAATTTCTGTTTAATTTCTGAATAAAAAACAACTCTTAAACGAAAGAAATAATTATACTCTGGATACTTGATTATTTACATTTAATTCTACTTAATTTCGAAATTTATTGATCACAATTTCTGTTTAATTTCTGAATAAAAAACAACTCTTAAACGAAAGAAATAATTATACTCTGGATACTTGAATATTTACATTAAGTTCTAATCGATTTCGAAATTTATTGATCACAATTTCTATTTAATTTCTACATGAAAAATAGCTCTGAAACGGAAGAAATAATTATACTCCGGATACTTGAATATTTGCAATTAATTAACGACGAATCAGAAACTGAACAGGAGAGAGTACATTCGATTACATGGTTCACGGTATTTCTGCTACAACCTGCAGTTATTGTTAGGTGAAAAACGCCTATAATGCAGGTGAATTTACAAGTTAATTAGGCGTTAATATTCGCATCGAAACATTGCATGGAAATTAGCACAGGCAACCGTGCGATTCCGGTAAACGTTCTGTGACGTATTCAGCCAATCGCGAATCATTAACTAAAGCAGAGTGTGCTCTGCAGTTCATGAATTTCTTTGCGCAAAACCAGCAAACGTTTTTTAAGGAAAAACCGTGTTTATTATAATCAACCGTTGACAGACGTGTTTGTCACGGGCGTTCGTTTCCATCTGTCTTTTTTTCCAATTCGTTGGTGATCGTAATATTATTTATTATTGGATTGTTATTTTCAATTTTCAATTTTTATAAATTCAACTGTACACGTTCAACCCTATAGTTCAACCATAATTTAAATTTATAAAAATATAAAATCGGAAATAACAACCCAATTATAAAATTATTATTGACATCTAAATACTATTGTGCCCAAGGTGGTTCGAAAAATAATTCTCATGGAAGAATTTAAAAAGCGACGTTAAATAAGGTAAAAAAAATTATAAAATTACGATCACCAACGAATTGGAAAAAGAAGACAGCTTTTCCTTAGAATATTGATTCGTAAATTTTATAGACATCTCGAAACTATTTTTTTAAAAATCCACGATCGATTCTCCCCACTATTGGTCCGGCGTAATTGATCGTTGTTGAACAAGGCAGTTCTCGTTTTCATCCATTATAGTCGGCCTCTTCGGCTTGTAATCCGGCCTGGCTGGCCGGAACGCAGCTTCTAATTTTACTACAACGTGGCCCGTATGCCGCCATTTGTCCGTCAAGGGGTCGAGCTGTTAATCTTTCACGGTCCCCCATGACGCCGTTCCAAATTTACTTCTCTCTCTTACGGACCGTCTCTCCTCCCGCACAGATGCTCTTTAACCGAAGCCGAAGTTTCTGGCCACCTGAAACTTTTTCCATTTCCATGGAAATACATACCACCCACCCTTCCACCTGTCGACGATTTTCCGAAGAAACTCGAGGCTCCTTCCTCGATCCTCCTTTAGGGGAATTTCCTCGTGAAGATAATTACCCCATTAAAAATAAATATACGTGTCCTAACTGGCTTGGCCTTGATGATAGCTGATCCCCTTTCTGAAACCCTCCTTTGCACTGCAATTAATGCTACCTTTTTATTTTATTCCCTGTGTCTCCGGTTCTTTTCTCTCCGGGTCCAGATGGAGTTAGGTTACACCTGCTTCATCCCCTGGTTTTACAATTTTTATTCTCACGAATTCGTTCCTGTAACTTTTCCAACGATAATTGTACAGCTGGATTTTCCCGTGAAAAATCGAATTAAATTGTCACCCAACCCCCGCTTCCTCTCCGCGGGATTCTGATTAATTTGAAACTTGGCGGGAATCTCGGGTCTGAAGTACCTGTACACCTTTCGCAAAATTGAATTACAATAATCGGATTGTGTGTTCTATCTTTTAATGAAACGAACAGTTGGTCGCGATTCGCACCGAATCCAATCGAGAGACATTCCATTAAAAAATAAATTTAATTCTACCATTAAACTTACAATAAATTTATTCGACGTGAGAAAAATATTAATAAATACGATTTCATAATATTGATAAATTGAAAAAATATTCGTGAAAGGATCAATTATAAATACCGTGACTTTTATATTGCGCAATAATGTTTCGTTGCCTTCTAGGTAATATTACGTCCAGGTGTGTGCTCGCCTCGGGAGATTATTTTCAATAGAACTCCGAAACGGTCGAAGGTATTGCAAGACCAGGCACAAACAGATTTATCCTTACTAAAGCCGCGATGAATAACCGGCAATCATTCGACAAGAATACATCTAGCATCTGATAATACCGGGGCTACTCGATAATTCACGATTCATCGTTATATAATTGTAGAAGAAGAATGCAGATTTCTCGGAGACATCTTCGGAAACGGTTGCCTAATGCGGTACATGGCCGGGTGCTCAAAATTCAAGTGTCGTTCCTCGAAACCGCGCGACAGAAAGTATGACGAAACGAAACGAATGATTACCATGATTATGTAATTTATGCATGATTTGCCGTATTGACGGGTATCGACAATTTTCAGTAAATCAAACAAATAAAATGTCAAGCCCATTGCAGGCGACACTTGATCAATGTCCACGAGGATTTCAAATAAATAAATAAAAATCTGCAAGTGCAAAATGTTTTTACGAATATCTACCAAAAAGAAAAATATGTATATTATATATTTTATACATTATATATAATAAAATATATATTATATATTTTATATATTATATATTATATATATTACACATTATATATATAATAAAAAATAAATATATATATTTCTTAATCTGTATTAGCCCTTGTTAAATCAGTTACCGGGTGAAAATTGAGCAGCTAGATTTCGCTCCAAATTGTTCTCCTTTTTTCATCGGCTGGTTCGTAAACGGGTAACATCATTAGCCTAATTACAATTCATCGAGCTCGAGATACACGCGGGAGATCGAAAAGTTCCGAGCGTTTCCTAATAACTCTAAGCATGATTGATAGACCAGCGACGAGGAAAAAAATCTAATTTCTTACCAGCGTTCACCTTCCTATTTCTTGCGGTCCCAAAGACACGATAAATTTTCCTCCGGCGAAGTATATCGACAGTCGATGGAAGAAAAAGGAACGTAGTGCGCTTCCATCCCGGCACACTGTTAAAGCAGGCCAATTGTAAAGTAATCTGGCTTGCTTATTGATCCGGGAAGCAAAAGAGGAAAAATCCCCGATGTTTTCCTGAAAGCAGAAGCCCCCCGATGAAAACGACGCGCACGAACCAGAGGATAACCGTTTTCCACGCGTGATCGTTCCATCCACTTTATTTTTCTTGTGCCGGTCGAGCTGCGTGCGACGAAAATGCATTTAGGGATTTGCATTTCGAAATTCGTGGAACGGTTCGCTTAAGGTGCTATTCCACTTGGAATTTTCCGGGTCGCCTTTGAGCTTCTCGGTTCGGGAAGCATCAAAGATTTTTGGTCAGCAGTTCACGCAGATTCTTAAATAATTAATAAGAAAAAGAAAAAACAAAAAATATATTCTAACATATATTATTCGAAACAGATTATTTTATAACATATTTTAGTTCAAACCTTATGTCAATACATTTCAAACGGTACAAAAGTTATAAACAAATGTCTCTAAATTATTGATCTGGACCACTGTGAGGCGGTCTAAGTGAAAATTTAAAGAGAACGAGGTTATCAATTATTTTGCATGAGGTTATTTTAAACTAAATTGTACAGCGCTTATTATTTCAACGTGGGCCACCAAAACTGAAGGAAATGTTGAATTTTCAACCGACTTGTTCCTTGAGCGAAGTTCAAGGCGACGAATCCCGGCAACTTGTTGGCCAGATTTGTTCACTTGGAAGTATTGCCGGATTTGAATTTAAAATGGAGAACTATTTCTCCAGACCCCGCTCAATCTCCTCGTCAGCCATCTCATTCCATCTTGGAAAATTCTCATTTCATTTTCTTATCCGCGAAACCGGCTAGAGGCTCCTTTCGGTTAGTTTCCAAAGTGGCGGTCGCCGAGGCAAAATAAGTTTCCCGCCAGATAACGCGTGCCATTGATAACGTTATCGCGGTGCAACGTTTACGAGGATCGATAAACAATTTTTCTGACGAAACTCGCTGCTTCGAATGTGCCATTAAAATGCCTTATGGTTTTATTTTTTTTTACTTGTTCCCGAATGTTTAAAATTAATAAAATTGCAGTGTGAACTTGGGGTTAAATTGTTCCAGGGCCACGACATTATTAAAATATATTTAAAGAATTTTTTTACTGGAAAATAATTAGAAAAAGCGACGTCGAAAGGGCAAACCGAAGCGACCTGTACGGTTGCCAAAAAAACTAACGAATTTTCCTTCAACTTCGAAAGGGCACGGAACTTTTGGAAATGTTTCGATAAAAATCTCACTCGAATGGGAAGGGTGGTTTCGAGCGGTTGACGCGAAATGTGAAAGGGTGCGTCCGTTGGAAATATTATCGACGAAAGATTGACTGCGGGGGAGAGATGTTCTGAAGCAGACATGAACGACTACGCTATTCTCGTGCCGCACGAAGTCTCTTCAAGATTGGCGCGCAGGGATTCGGGGACGATGAGAGTGACACTTCCGTTGACTTCGTTCAGAAGGCACAGCGGCTGTGTGTCGACGCTGTCGAGGACCAAGCCGCACCCTAAACTAGTCTACGTAGCCGTTCCGTAAGTTCTCATCGCGTGAAAAGAATTTTTTTTCTCTTCGACCAAGTACTACAGTTCCATTCCAGAGAAGTGTCCGACTTCATCTGAATCTGAATCGTGTACTATTATTATTCATTATAAAATATTACCAGATCTGAATGAGGCATAGCCCTAGCAGAAAATTTTTAGTACACACAATTACGATGTCTATATCTTTGTTACTGATATATTGACAGCGTATTTGTTAATTATATAAAAAAGGACTGCGTACTCTGATTGTGATGAAATTTTAATATGTTATATATTTCGACATTTTGAACAACTTTTTCCTTTTACACTATACGGGGATCACTTTTAGTTTTCGAGATATTTTCAAAAGTCTATTGCTAACACTGTATTGAATTTTTCGTATTCAATTGTAGCTGCTTATTCGAACGGCTTCATGAAGCTTGGAAAATTTTTTTTCGAAATTATTGTAGGAGGATCTTATAGAGGGAAGTCTCCTCTTTAAAATGACGTTTCAAAAATTGATCTACGATTTTTTCCTACGATTTTATCGCACTTTAAGTGAGGAGCTACATTTAAGTAGATTAGGTCTGTCTGACTCGTTACCACGAATTTTTTTAGTTTGTTGCTGATTTCGGAGCACAGTTTTGATCAATTAATAACTATTGAACGTTTCGGTCCTGGTTTGGACCCTTTTCAAAGGAATTTTGCCTTTACTATGTATAAACTAAATTGTGTAAATTGAACATTCAGAACTCATTTGAACACGATGCTGGTTGAAATGGTACTGGTGGAAATTGATCGAAACTGAGCGCTGAAAATAGCAACAAATTATATATTCAACATTTACGATCGGCATAAGTGATTATTTACTACTGATATAATCTATCTGATACAGTCTACTGATATAATTATTATTAATTCTATACATATAAAAAAATGTGATCTCAGCTATACATCTTTTATGGCGTTGAATGGATAGTCTCAAGGTCACCCTCCACCATCATCGATTCATGGTGGGAGAACATGACAGCGCCTCTCAACCGAAGTTAATCTCGAGTGAATCGATTTAGAAAGTTGAAGCAAATTACCAGTGGAAGTGGCACTCTGAAAGCGTACAGAGAAGACGTTGCGCGTGCGCGCAGATTGGAACGTTTACTGATACTTTTATTCGATATACCGAACCGAGCCGTATCAAAGACCTCGGCCGAAGTAGAATCACTCGGTACCAGATCAAACGCGCAGCAGGGAATTAATGCAAATTCTGTCCGTATCGCGTTTCCCCAACCAGTTAGCCTTTCCCTCTTCGCCTACGCCTCAACTCGACGGTCAAACGCGCCTTTACCGTGTCTGCTCGAGAAAGAATCCATTAGGAAATTGAACTCGAAATAATGGCTCGACCAATGATTCCTTTTAATTAGTCTGGGAGAGGGAGAACGATGAACGGGGAAAAAACGAAGGACATTAGAGGAAAAAGAAAGGAGCTCACAGCTGGAGTTACGCGCAATTACTCTAATCACGGCGCGGCGCAACGACGGTTCATGATCGCCGGAGATTTACAATTCGCCGTGAGAATACCGTGACGATAGCGTGACGTAGCTACGATTTCTGAGGCCCGGCTGATGGCTGGGTCAAGTCTGACCCGTCTTTATACTCTAACAACAGAGAATCATATGAAGTATAAAATCGACAGGATATTTTTTGATGTTTCTAGGCGGATCGATCAAATATAGTGACCAATACTTCTCTCCCGTTCTAAGTGGGTGGGTCAATTGTGACCCGTCCTTATACTACAACAATAGGAAATCATCTGGAGTATAAAACCGATAGGATGTTTTGTTTTTGATGTTTCTAGACGGATCGATAAAATATAGTGACAAATAATACTCCCCCTAATAAATAATACTCTCCCGTTCTACGTGGGTGGGTCAACTGTGACCCGTCCTTATACTCTAACAATAGGAAATCATCTGGAGTATAAAACCGATAGGATGTTTTGTTTTTGATGTTTCTAGACGGATCGATAAAATATAGTGACAAATAATACTCCCCTTAATAAATAATACTCTCCCGTTCTAAGTGGGTGGGTCAATTGTGACCCGTCCCTATACTCTAACAATAGGAAATCATCTGGAGTATAAAACCGATAGGATGTTTTGTTTTTGATGTTTCTAGACGGATCGATAAAATATAGTGACAAATAATACTCCCCCTAATAAATAATACTCTCCCGTTCTAAGTGGGTGGGTCAATTGTGACTCGTCCTTATACTTTAACAATAGGAAATCATCATCTTCCGGGTGACGTATGGCGTGAGAATAGCATTGGAGATCAACAAGTGTGTTTAATTTCGTAAACCGGAGAGGATAAGGTGCGAACGTAGGGTTTACCCGACACGGCCGAGCCTCGATCGGCTAATATTAGTTGTCGAACCGAACCAATAACAAAGAAGTGATTAAAAGGCGCTTCCGTTCGCAAGCCGCCGCGCCTGTTACGCTGTTACGTAAAAAAACGAGAGAACACGTTGTTGGGCATTGAGTAATGGTTGGAAGTTAGAGGATCGATCGTCGAGGGTTGTACAACACGGCAGAGTCATTTGTAAAATTATTTGACTAAGTGCGACGGTTATCTTTGCATTAGAGACAGTCGGATAATCCATTGGCGGAACGATGAATAATAAAGCTAGTTATTATCAGCCGGAATATTGTTTGGAATATTGAATAGGGTCTGGAAAAATAGCGAAACATTTTAGCTGTCCGTCGATTCGACGTTTGTTGGCATCCGTGGTCTATGCACTGTCACAATGGCGATCTATTTAATGATTGAATGGCAAGGTCGAGGCATTAATCGGCCTTACATAATGGCGTTGTAACGATTACTATCGCGGGCAGGAAGATGAAAACGTGTTTTCTGGTCAACGTTCACGATCACGGGAAACGCGAAAGAATGTTAATTAACCAGCGGGTAATCAGGTGGCTGGTTCACGAGCGAATAAATCGTCGCGATTATCGCACGGGTAATTAGTTGGAGCACGACAAAAGAGGGAGAGAGATCTAATTATTTTCTTTTCAATTAGATACGTCGTTCACACGTCACGGAAAATGATGGCAGTCCCGCGTGGTCACGTGACCGGCGTGTAAGACAATGCCCGGCAATGGTAATAATTATGGTTCGATACAGACGAACCCTAGGTATAATCAATACTCTACTAATGACTCGTGCTCGTTATATTCTAATGATTCTGTGCAATTACAGCTTCAATTAATGAACCCCCGTCCCCGCCGCGTCATCACTTTCCGCTTTACGATTCGGTTTTCGGTAAATAAATTGTCGCCCCTCGCGTCGGATCGAGTCCCAACGAATTTTAATTATTCCAAGCGAAACGCGCCTCGGGCGAAATTTGTTGCACATTAATTTCGTTCCAGTTTTAAAATTGCTCGCAGAAAGCCTGCGGCCCACTTACCTCGGAAAACAGCGTCGACCGTTTTTCATTCATTATTCACGTTTCCGATACCGTTTATATTTGGCGAATTTTTCGAACGTACGAGATCCGCTACGCTTCACCTGTCACCGAAGCAAACTCACTTTAATTTTCATCTCACCGGCTCCGGAATATCGGCCCCGCTCCATCGGCAAATATTTATTTAAAAGTCCCTGTCGAACGCTCGCGCAATGGCCCGTGACAACAATGGTCATATCTTGTCAAAACATGAATCTTTTATTCGAATACGAACTCGAGAACATTTCTGCAGAGAATACAAATTTTCCAACATATACAGCGGTGCGCGATCAGGTGAATATTTTAGTTGTGAAAAATTTCTGCTGTGTAAAATCACGTCCTCTCAATCTTGTTTCCAATTACTGTGACACGAGCAATATTTTTCTGGCAGAACAGCTGGTACCTCCCTCCCAGGTCTAATTAGATATATTTATGCGACACCATGGATTAGACAGATGGGAGCGAGAAGTTGTTTAGCGGTGTAATACGACACCGTTGTTACTGTAACGAAGAAGTGAGACTAACTGCCCTCCGAGGAGTAGTTACAGCCTCGTAACAAGGTCTATCTTCTCTTGCAAAGTTGTTCTCAAAATAATTTGTTTCCGCACACTGAAAATTACAAAAGAACCGGTCGTTTCCTCGAAAAATATTCTTGAATGTCGACTCAATTTCGAGGGTGATAAAAAATTCAGAATAACGTCACGATTGTTCAAAAATATTTTTTTCCATTACCTCGGTGCTATGGCAACATGCCCTAAAAATTTAAAAGAATTGATAATGTGGTTGCAGGAAATTGAATGTTTACAGGATGCATGAACTTTCGCGTCTATTCGTGAATGGACGAGGGAACAATGGTTGATTGCAAAATTTTGTTTGTTGCAGTTTCGAGGTGGAAAATGGCGCTTCAACGCTGGACGGAGGCGCCGGAGGCGGAGGTGGCGCCTCGCCGAGTGCAGGCCTCAATCTCCAGAACATGCCACCCCGTAGAGATAGCTTCATTTACCGCAGTGACAGCGATTTCGAGACGCCGCCGAAATCGACGTCACGAAACAGTTCGATCGCCAGCGAAAGGTGAGTCCTGACGACCATTTCCGTTTGCTCGATATCTCGTGAAGGTCTTTTGAAACACTGTCGTGTCTCGCCCCCGTTCCCCCACCCGTTTTTTTCTATTTCGTTATCTGCACTTTCGCCGAGTACTTGCAGCAGTTAAAGAAAACAATCGTTCCTCTTCGAAATCAACCTGTAAATAGTCGTCCCGGGAAAAGTAGAACGTCGTCGGCCAACCGGTATTGTTTGTCCAGCTTCGCGCGGGCCAAGTAGAGGGAGTATTTACTTGGGAAACGAGTTTACAAGTGTGCAAGTTGTTTCGCGCGTGTAAACTTTCAGTAGAAGTGGTCGGTTATGGTCAGACGCTCGATCAATATCGAAGCGAAACACCGTGGAATTGTGACAGGACATTTTTCCATAAAATTATTAGGTCTTTCGGAAAGTAATTTCGTGTATAGATGGCATTGCTTCCTGTTACTTGGAGAAAAACTTTTGAGCAAAAGAAGAAGTCGCGAAAAGTCACATAACTCAATTTCTTTGCTAATAAAAAGCAGAAATTTTATGAGCCTCAATGTCGCGAAACTTATTCGAAATGATAAATAATTCGCTTTAATTTTCCCTTGAAAAAACGAAATGACTTTCCGACAGACTGGATAGACCTAACACTTTGGTGGACGTTCAGGCCAGCGTGAAGCAATTACCGGTTATTCAAGACCGAACCGTGGTCGCAATTAGGAAAACACTCGCAGTAACGTACGTAGGTGAGAATTACAGATTCCTCTTGCGGCGGTGCCGTTGATGATGAAGCTGTTTATACAGGCAGATGATAATTGGTATGTCGTAACGCGACGTGCTCATGCCCATGAATAATTAAAGGCAACCATTATGGGATGCGTACCGGGTAGACCACAATTTTGACGCATCAACTGCTCGACGATGGCACAGTGAAACGCGTAATCGTCGGTCGTAATCACATCGAACCTTTCAATTACCATAACGTGCCGCCCATTCAGATAAAGGATTCACTGTATCGACTGTACAATCAGGTCGTCGCGACCTGCCTTACCGACTAACTGGTAACATTAATGTCGAAAAATTGTTGTCAGTGTTGGTAAAACAGAGATAAGGTAGATCTAGTGAGATTTTAGTATATTACCGACGGGGGTAATGCAGAAACCTGTAGATTCGTACTTGTCTGGTGAAGAGTGTTTATTTTGTTCGTAACAAGTCGGTGAACCGAATAGATCTAGTGACACTATGTTACCGACGGTGAAAATATTTATTTGCTTGCTGGGTAAAGAAGATCTAGTAATATTTCGATGTGTTACCGACAGATGCAAAGGAGAAATCTGTAAATTTGTATATTGACGACACCTTGTCGATAAGAAGTCTGACCATACTACTTGTTCTGTCCACTACTACTGACGATTGCACACTTGAACTTTGGTGAATATTTGTATATAGAGAATTGAACGAGCTATAGATTGAGAATAGTTTTCAATCGATATCGCCTCGTCGGCAAGATGTTCACGCAGGACTGCATATGCTGTAGTCCACAAACTGTACAAAATCAGCTTCTGATCTCTTGACTTTGTATGTGTAGCTTGAGAAATTCCTAGAATTTGGCTTCTTTCGATGGTGCTGATGCTGTACTATTATTCTCGTAATCTGCACACTATATTATTTCAAAAACGACTCCAGAGGAAGTATTAAATTGGTTGTGTCCGCCCGTATTGATTAATTTGTTCTAATCGAGAGTCCTACCCTTGTTTCTTCGAGTTTTACTGCACGTAATCGAGACTCCTTATTCTTTTTTTTCCGACGTGACCGACGAGTGTGTGGTGAGACAATATCATGTATGTGATCCTTGGGTTGCAGGTTCAAAGATACCGAGCTTCCTGTTGAACGAGCGTATGTACTCGATCTATTTTATCTATTTATCAACCTCGTTTTTCCTCGCAAACGACTACCACAAACACACGCACACTTTTACTCACATCCCAGATAGAGATCGACTAATCGACACCCCTAGCCACGATAATTAGTCGCTGCGGAATCGATTCCAGTTACCTACCTATTAACATCTCTGCGTCCGGGTCCCGACGTGCATGACGCTCCTCGATGCGCAGAGAGACCCGACATATTTCACTAGTTTTCCATGACTGACCATATGTACGATTGACGATCTAGTGCGCTTCCGTTTCTCTTCGTTTCACTCGATCGATCAGAAACCAGTAGTTTTGAACGCTTTCCAACTCTCGGAGCTGTTTGCGCGTTTTTAAGCGAATTGGCACGCGTTTGGCGAAACTTTGCTTGCTAAGAGATCGACGCAGGGTGGGGAATTACTTGGGAATCGTTGCAGCTAGAAAACATTTAATTAGCTGTAACTTCTAAACTGTGACAGCAGGAAAAATTTCGGAAACGATTTCTCGCTACTTCTTGAACCGACCCAATTCCACTATGCGTCGATTGGTCGAAGCTTTGCGATAGTTAGAGGAGTTCGTTGCCTATCGTTGAGCTCGGTTTGCACAAACATTGAAATTAAGGGGTGCTCCAGTGTGAGAGGCGTTTCCTTTTAACATAGTTACTAGTCCTTGATGGGTGATGTTTTCGTTGAAAAATAATAAAATAAAAAATTTTTTAAACGAAGTAAATTATCGTGTGGTTGTTCGAGGTATGTACTAGCTTGTCCGGGAGCCTCGACGCGTTTCACCGAACCGTAACTTTGTTACTGTCTCGACTAGGAGGTAATAAAATTTTCGCAGTGCATTGTTGGAGCGCTGTCGATGTATGCGCGAAAACAAAATCGATTCGCCGGACCTGTTACACCAGAATGGCCCCTTAATTGAAACCATGTCGAGGGAAAATTGAATCGAAAAAGCGCGTTGGTTGGAAACGGTAGCAAGTCAATTACAATATCAGGGAGGACGGTGTTTCGCAAATTTTCTCGAAATAATCGCAGGTAGACGGCACGTGGCAAAATTGGGCCGATGAGATCGAAGATTGAACGCACACGTTTCTCTGTTCCGGGTTTCGTGCGCGCACACACGTTCCAGCACAGTCGCACACTGCCCACGCAAACCGCACACACTCACACGGACGCACTCTTCTCTCTGTCTCTCTCCCTCTCTTGGAGTTTCCACACTTTGCGATTTTGTCCCGCACGGAACAATAAACACCGGCGCAAAACATTTGTACAGGAAACCGTGAACGTAATCGAGAAGTGACACGTGCGTAAATCCTGCTGATTGGCCAATCGAATGATTCTCTTCCCCCACTCTATCGCGGTGTTCGTTTGTCTTTTTTTATCGTGATTATTAGACGAGCAAACAACAAGCTTCCATCAACCGAGCTCAAGCTTTTGCGAGACACCTATGGCAAAATCTAGAGAACGTTGATTCTACCGTGGTACAACACTGACACGATAGAATGTTTTTTCCTTGTATCTTATTTTTTTATATTTTTTTTCTTCTTCTCTATATACAGTAGAACTGCGAGACCTTTACGTAATATTTCTTAACAGCATGCTCGATCATAGTGGATTGTTTTCGAATAAAACCGAATTGTTATTTTCAGGATATTTACCGATCAGTATAGGTAAGTCACATTGATCACGTAATTCAGGTACGCTGCTGTAGCTTTATTACTGCGTTGCAAACTGTACGCCCGAAATGGAATTTTTTTGGAAATGTGCAAAGTTATGCGCACTGTTACGACGACGGCCAACTTTTTTTCGGGACAACGAGATTACTATTATAGCTGACTGGTAAATATTTTCGCTGGGTGCAACGGATGCAACGTGAGTGCACGCGAGTGGAAGCGCACCGCGTGCAAATATTTTTATCTCGAGTAGTGCAAACATGGTTGATACCGTGGGTAGAGGTGTATTCACTTTACTCCATCTGTTGTGACGAGATTATGCGGGCAAGCTGGGATGCACGGAACCGGACCTTGCACTCCACCGTTCCAACCGATCCGCGTATCATTGAAAATAATATAGATCCTCTCCAAAGTTACACAAACATTAATTGCGATTCCCTGAGCAAATTAAACGAATTTCGTACTGCACGTTCGTAATGTTCTATAATGCATATTGAATTTCAAGCTTGCACTGTGTAGGACGTTTCGAACATAATTCAGATGTATAATGCAAATCTGACTAGGCTTGATGCCTTGTTCAGACATGACCAGACTTCATGTCTTATTCAGACATGACCAGAATTTATGCCTCATTCAGACATGACTAGACCAGATACCTACTTCAGACATGACCAGACTTGATACCTAATTCAGACAAGACCAGATTGGATGCCTTATTCAGACATGACCAGATTCGATGCCTCGTTAAGACATGACCAGAGTTGATGCCTCATTCAGACATGACCATACTTGATACCTAATTCAGACATGACTAGATTCGATGCCTCATTCAGACATGACCAGATTCGATGCCTCATTCAGACATGACCAGACTGGATGCCTCATTCAGACAGGACCAGACTGGATGCCTCATTACGACAGGACTAGATTTGATACCTAATTCAGACATGACCAGATTCGATGCCTCATTCAGACATAACCAGACTGGATGCCTCATTCAGACAGGACCAGACTTGATACCTAATTCAGACAAGACCAGATTGGATGCCTTATTCAGACATGACCAGATTTGATGCCTCATTAAGACATGACCAGAGTTGATGTCTCATTCAGACATGACCATACTTGATACCTAATTCAGGCATGACTAGATTCGATGCCTCATTCAGACATGACCAGACTAGATGCCTCATTCAGACAGGACCAGATTTGATACCTAATTCAGACATGACCAGACTGGATGCCTCATTCAGACAGGACCAGATTTGATACCTAATTCAGACATGACCAGATTCGATGGCTCATTCAGACATGACCAGACTGGATGCCTCATTCAGACAGGACCAGATTTGATACCTAATTCAGACCTGACCTAACGCAAGTGATTCCTGACGTATTAGCATAACTCTTCCGAATATAACATCGTACATTACTTCCACGACATTGAACGGTTTATAATACGATTGTAATGCGATCAGACTGCTTGTTAGTACCACTCGTTAATATGGAATTGACAAATCAGTCGGCCGGAACAAATTCCGATAATGCCTCTCTCTCTCCTTTGACTCGGCAATTTATTTATTTACAAGAGCTTTTTGTAGCTCTTGACCCCGTATAATGAGACCAATCAAATGGGACGAGTCTAGTTAATTACTACGTTTCACAGAGCCTTGCGACAACTTAATGGAATTGTTGACAGCAATAGAATGTCTCGATCCGCGGATTGCACGGTATCCTTATACCCGGTGACCTCGAGAACCTGATAATTTTTTCAATCATGCGATCTATAACTTGATCATCTTTTTTTATATAAACCACCAGAGATTAGCTGGGAGAATTAAATTATTCACGTAATAGCTAGATTAACTCCTTTACTCGGTTTCTGGAGTATTAATTAATTGAACTGGATAGTAAATGAAATAAAATTATTGGACGTGGGCAGAATTCACTGTGGAAGAAATTTGTTACGCGGTTGCTAAAGAAATCGTCACGACACGAGATTAGTGGTACTCAGAAATTATCACAATCGTTTTTATCGTGACCCATCATTCCGGAGTATCAAGTTGTAAGTGTCTCGTGACCTTGACGGTGATACTGACTCACGATCTCCTCGAATTCTTCGGCTCTGCCATTTTCCGATCGACCATCGTAGTTACAGTCGAACATATCCAAGTAATTAAGAGCGATTGGTGCATTCGTTAAAATAACTACCGCTGTTCGACGTCAAGACAGTTATGAATAGCTTCGATATCTATAGACATACATACTGTTTTCACTGTCTACGTGACAATTACCGTCATGCGAATCGTTGCCCGTCATTGTAGTACACTTGTTCCCGTCGAATCGGCGCGGCGAGTCGTCTCGATTATCGTTCACCTGTTAAACAAAATCCAATGAAAATAAAATCTGCCGATGGTGGTGTAGCACGCGAAATAAATAATACAGTGAAGCAGAATTAATTAATTAACTGTGGAGCAATTTGTGCTGTTACCGATTGTGTTCCGAGTGATTGAGTTTACAGATTCAAATGTGGAAGATGGGGTTGTTTATCGGGGATGTAGAATTTTCGGAAATGGTTCGAGAAATTTTTAGGACATATTTTTTTTTGTTAGAATGATAGTGAGTATTTTTATTTAATTTTTATGAAATAGGATTCAGTATTAATAAAATATTGTCTATCGGTGGGTGGCCTAGCATAAGATTAAATTATTAAATTATAATAATTTAACAATTTTATAATAATTTTATAATTAATTTTATTAACTCCCGTAAAAAATTCCATTTCCTTTTTCGTTGGATACAAGATCGATTATAGAATGTTTCATTTAAATGTCTTTGAATAGGACTGATTCGAAGGGGCCGGATAGGTTCCAATAAAACAGTGAACGCTATTTGAAGCGCCCGATCAAGCTCGTCCAGCGGAGCTGTTTATTAAACATTTCAAGCAATTCGTGTTAATCAAAGACGCCCGCGGCACGCAGCGAAAGGACAGAGGAGAGGGCGAGGGTGTACATTATTAAAATTCATTGGATTTTCAATGCCCCGCTGTTCGCCGTGACTCTCCGACATTTTCCATTCAATGAATTTATTCGTCGTCTGGTACGATGACTGAATGACAGCTGCAATAAAATTTCGTGCGTGCCTCCACTGATCTCCACGAATCGAATTTTACAGAGATCGACGGTTCCCCTGGCGATTTTCAATCCTGAACCGATATTGCGATTGGTCGGATAAAATTGCCCTTTCGCCAATCATTTACTTACACGTTTTTTATCGCATGAAAAAATATTGGAACTCCGTTCGATTTCCAATACTTCGACTCTGAAAGTTTTTGACGCATTTGTAACGTTTAATAGACACCGCTGGGTTGATAAAATTTTTAAAAAATATTTGAACGAGTATCGATAAAATTTTTTGAAATTTTTCAATTCACGAACTTTTCTGACGGACTGTACCTGCATAAATGTAATCCTCGGCGCAGTGATGTAACGTGAATAATATTTAAATGTTTAACGCGGCTGCTTGGGAAATGATTTTCTGGGACAGGATTCGAGCAGGGTTTTAAACATTTCGGAAAAGGTGGGATAGGTTGGGAAACGAGGTTGAAAGGGACGCTGGGAGTTGGACGGAGTGGCGCGAAAGAAAAGGCAGAGGAAGCCGAGAAGTATCGAAAACATCAAGTTAAAAAGTGACAGTGTTCAAAGGACCGGATGGGCGGGGATAAAAGTGAGAAGAAGTTGTTTGAAAGGAACGCTGATCTGGCAGAAGCTCGCCGTGTAAAAAGAGCCTGCGAGCACGAAGATAATAAAAAGCAAGCGGCCGACACGGCCGCGACAGAGACAGAGGGAACACAGAGAATTCTTGAAAGCACGGAACTTCGATACTTCTCGCCTGTGTACAAAACCATCGGTTGACACCGAGGATTGACTCGCGGAACCATCGGAAATTGCTCGACCATTCACGGAAAATCTCATTCGATTTTCCTCGAACGAGCACGGAATTATTATCCAAAACATATTACAATTTTATAAAAGCATTTTTAAAATAAAAAAAATTAAACCTACTTCAAAACGCACTGAAAAGTAAATATGAAATTCGTATGAATACACGTCAACTGTTAATGAAATTGATTATAATAGAACATTAAATACAATACAATCTTTTCGGAGGTGTCGCAATATTTTATAAAAGCATTCCTAAAATAAAAAATTAAACCTACTTCGAAACGCATTGAAAAGTATGAAATAAATTCCTTCTGATTTGCATGAATACACGCCAACTTTTAATGAAATTGATTCTAATAAAATATTAAATGCTTCATTAAATACAATATAATCTTTTCGAAGGCGTTGCAAAATTTTATAAAAGCATTTCAAATGAAATCATTTCTAAAAAAAAAAATTAAACCTACACCAGCTGTTAATGAAATTGATTATAATAAAATATTAAATAATTTATTAAATACAATACATGATAAACATACATAGAATAATTTTTCGAAGTCGGTTAATAACTTCGCTGATTTTTGTCCGTTCACTCGGCGACTTTCAATATCCACAAACAAGAAAGAATTCAATTGTCTACCAAAGCCTCCTCGAGTATTCCCAAAGCAATCGGCTGTCAGCCAAAAACTCCCGAAACCGCTAATTCAAGCCAATCCGAGATTGCACGAAGAATGTGTCCCTACGTGTTCGGAATACGACGAATCGAATAGTTGAGGAAAATATAGACAGGCTCCCTACCAAGGTAAACAAGATCAGGTATAGCCAAAAGATCAGGAATCTTGTGTCTGATGCTAAAAGGAATTCTAGGCTACCTGGCTCGGATGCGAGGGAATCTGAAACTAGTCTTGGAGGAAAAGATGAAAAGATGAGTCTGAGAGGAGTGGGGAATAAAGAGGAACACGTACGCAGTCAGCTGTGTGTAGGCACGGAGGTAGAGGCGACGCATAGAACGAAGAAGACGTTGTCGGGCTGATATACCGGGTGAGCGACAATTCTTGAAGATACAAAAGACGTATCCTCGTTTATCCAACAGAAATACCGAGCCTGATTCATTAACTCTGATTCACTATAAAACAACATTTTCAGAAAAATAAACAGTCAGAAACATATATTCTTAGTTTACTATAATACCAGATTTGCATGCAGCGAAGGGTTAATTTCACTTGCAACTAGGTTGCGGATCTATATGCAAAATAAACCTGTTCTGCACCGTTTGTGGGAAACAGTAGTTAAATGAAAATTCATTTCATCCCTTAATAAAGTGTTTACATTGAAAACACCGTTGTTAAATTCTTTGGTAATTATATAGAAAAAGTTTGCGTACTCCGACTTTGATGAAACTTTAATATGTTATGCAGCAATACGTTCTGAACAACTTTTTCCTTTTATAATATAGGAGGGTTGTTTTTAGTTTTTCAGATATTTGCAAAAAACTATCGCGAATGCTGTATTGAATTTTTCGTATTCCTGGTCAATTGTACTTGCTTATTCGAACGGCTCCATGAAGCTTGACAAATTTTTTCTGGCAATTATTCTAATATGATATTATAGAGGGAAGTCTCCTCTTTAAAATGATGTTTTCAAAATTGATCTACGATTTTTTCCCACGATTTTATAGCACTTTAAGTGATTAGCTATCTGACGCGTTGCCGCGGAGCGTGCAGGAGTACGAAAAATTCAATACAGTATTAGCGACAGTCTTTTGCAAATATCTTAAAAACTAAAAGCGACTACTCTACATTGTAAAAGGAAAAAGTTGTTCAAAATGTCGAAATCTATAACATATTAAAATATCATCAAAATCGTAGTACGCAGACCATTTCTATACAATTCCCAATTCATATAATATTTGAACGCGTATTACGTTTCACCGAGCAAATATTCCTCGACAAAGATCCGCAGTCTACCAGTGAAATAAGGAAAGGAATATCTGGGGTGCACAGTATTAAAAGAATGTTGGAGCAGGCTCGTTCGACAGGGACACCTTGTATATTCGAGGAGGAGTGAGAGAATAGACTGGACGACGCGCAAGTTTCCCGCGCAAATCGTGGCTCTGCCCCTTCCCCCACGGTTCCGGCGAGCACACAGCGAAATCTCTGCGAAACCAGACCACCCTGGCCAGTTGGACGTCGCGTTTAACACGAGGTGTCTGACGACGCCAGCCCGTCGACACTTATCCGTAGGCGGCCGTTTCTTTTCCGTTTCACGGTGTCCCATGGTTTGGGTGCGTGTCTCTCCGACAGGGCAGGCGTGCACGCGTTCTTGTAAACACGGTCACGACCGATGAGATGGCACGTCGATAGTCTCTCTCGCGTGACCATAACAATCACGCGTTTACCGACTCGCGTGACCATTCTATGGGCACCGGCGCGGTGAGTGACGTACGATATTCTGTGACACCGAAAATCGGCTGCCGGCTCGTCCGTCGCCGGGGATTATAGTGACGGGGGTAGGGTGATCAGCCGCTCGACCGATTGGATCGCTCAATGGGACTGGCTGGACGAACTTTGGCTACGCCGAGGAGTGGGGAGTTCCGTGACCGTGTGGATACGATCGGTTCGCCTAAGTGGGAGTTGATGTGTCTGCTAGCTGTCTGTGGGAATGATGTTGATTTTTACGGATTCGTTAGGATGTCCATAGGGGATCACGTTTCAGGATATTCTATATAACTTTCGTCTATGGTGTTCTCGATGAGGGGAATTCCCTCTGCCTCGTCGAATAGGGGACACTTTACGAATTGCGAAGATTTCGTTTGACAAACATAGTAGACTTTCTAGAATTTTCGTGATAAAGGCTATTTTCATTTTTAGTACCTACCATAGTAGATATTGATGGGTCCATGAGAAGGAAAGTTTATGGATGAGAAATTGATGTTTGGGGTCCGCGACAGGAAGCAAAGGTGATGCTCGGGGGATGTTGCGGTGATATTCTCCTTTCTGGGAATTATTCTAGGCAGATGGAGGTAGGGTCAATAAGAGTATCGTGTGTCAAAGAATTGACACGTTCGTCAGCAGGGAACTGCTTTGATCATTCACCATGGAATATTGGAGAGGATGCTTGGGTGGTTGTCGTTGGAAATGGTGCTGTGCTGTTCCGCGAAGAATCAAATCGATAATTACGGTCCCGTGTAACGTGGTTTTCGTTGGGCTCGAATAACATTTTTCCGAACATTTTCACAGCTAGAAAAAAATTGCTTACCGACTTCTGAGCACAGTGATCAAAGAGCTATTCTTCCGAGCTATCGCGGTCCCTGTATAAAGTCGAACTCGTTCGTCATTTACCCGGGGAGTCGATAAATCAATATTATTTACGACGAACAAAAAGCGAGAGACGTTCGAACCAGCTCCTTCGGTAATTTTATGATCGATTGTAGCCTCCGTTCGCATAACGAGACAAACATCCAGGCGCCTAGACTTTTTACCACTCGACGTTGTCAGAGAGGTGTTGCTCGAAGGACGAATGCAAATCTGAGAGACACTGCCGAGAGTTTATTGACACGAGCGGCGTGTAAGTGTCAACGCGACAGAACCACCGACCAATTAGGGGAATTAATTGGGCCCCGTTATACGCACGTGCCGATTTCGAATGTGTCACAGAGAATGTCGTCCCCTTGTATTTCTTGATCTGGACACGGTGTCGCGGTCTGAATTCGAATCGGCGCGCTGGAGTTTGTACTATTTTCCGCGAGACCAAACACGCTTCATAAATATGCAGCGTACGTGTCACGGGTAACATTGAATATTTATGGAGTTTGTCCGTGTGTCGGTCTGCCTCGTTTTTACATGCACTTGCACAAAATCGCGACCCACTTTCTGAATATTCATCGAAAATCCAAAACATTTTTTAATCGTCTCCCCCTACATCATTCTTATCCTATTAATTCTAAAAAAATTCTTATTTTGTTATTAGTTATTTATTATTGCAATCAAATTCGAACATCTGTGTTCAAAATATTCTTATTTTGTTATTAGTTGTTTATTATTGCTATGATAAATTTTTTTATTAATATTCTTAAAAAAGCTGAGACATTGCTCGACCTTGCCCTACATCATTTCTCAGCAACAATCAAATTCGAACATCTGTGTCCGAATCCATAGGAAAACTTGATGAACGTTTCGATAACGGACCGTAAAACGATCCCCTCGAAAAACTTTTCAATTTCTCCTCGCGTCCAGTTAGTAACAATAAAGTTAGTTAACAATGAAGCGAATATAGAGAATAGAGTGCTCTCTCTCGTGGAGTCCAGTGAAACTGAGTTATTAAACGGCATAGTTTCTTCTGGAAGAGAAAAAAATCCGGAATTCTGGTTAGTTTGCAGTGCGTCGAAATTAGTCGGAAACTGCAGCGCCGGAGTCCGTCCGCGTTAACTCCCGTTCGAGCGAGGAGGATCGCGGAATTAAGCGAGTAGACCGAGCTATCGGGGAATTGGTTTGATTTTGGAGAACTTTGCTAAGCAATCTCGATAATTGCGCTTTAGGTCTTGTTCGCGAACGCTTCTTCCCGGTGGGATTTCAGAATTGATTCTCAAAGGGTCGCGCGTTCCTCTTGGGCAACGTTACTGGGTCGTGAGTAAAGTGATTCCCGATGATTTCGATGGTTTTTTTCGCACGATAGTTTCGATTGTTTTCCGAAGAGTTTCTTGGGGTCAGCTCTAATTTTTCAATCGCGAAATTCATCGAAGATATCCGGAATAGCTATATTCTCAAAGGCGAATAATAATTTGAGCGATGGCGACAGGTGGTTGAAGGAAAGATTACGTTTTCCGAAGAGTTTCTTCAGGTTAGCTCTAATTTTTCAATCGCAACATTCATCGAAGATATCCGGAATAGCTACGTTCTCAAAGGTGAATAATAATTTGAGCGATGGTGACAGCTGGTTAACGAAAAGATTATGAGGCAAAATGGGTTGCGGAGCTGTGATTAGCGCGGGACAGAACGAATATTAATGGGGAAACCTGTGCGATGGGAGCTTGTGTTACAGCTCTGACGTACGTGGAGAACAGTGACGTATCGATTGTATAAAATCCGGCGAAGGTACGTGACAGAATTCACGTGACGAGCTAGTCAAACTTTCCCTATCTATATTTTCGAGCACTTAACAATTGCCACACCCCGTTTATCGGAAATCCCCTCGAGGGAATCGTTTATTCGTAGACTACATCGTGAATGAGAATCGCAGGATCCAATCAGAATTGCTTGCACTTACGCTGATTAATTCTCTGTGATTTGCCAAAGCGTCAATATACTTTATTCGTGATCGGAGAATTCTTTCATTTGTTACAGCGATTGTATTGCCTTTTGTTGCTGATCGAACGGACGCTGAAGACAATGCAGAAAAGAGAAAAAAATATTGCCCATCGACTGAAATTATCGAAGTGATGCCAGCGTGGCGTACTATGGCGAAAGAATGCTTGACTCGCGTAATTCTGAATAGATTCATCGTGAGACTCGCGTAACGAGGCGACATTCAGTCGGAAAAAATTATGAAAATCACCGGCCGGATCACAGATTTCGTCATTGTTACGACATCGTTTTGTATAATGACGTCGGGATTGACGCTACCGGACGGAAATTGCAATCAGAACGACCGATGACGCCCGTTCCGCGATTTTCGAGCGACTAGATCGCCGGATAATTTTGTCGGTTCAGGTGCGTGCCAGAAACCAGAGGTTGAAAATCATAAAATCATTCCTAACGGGTATCGACGGCCATTTTAGTCCGCGCTTTCGGGACTGTCATCATCGGGCATTTAGATAAATCCCACATGCTGTAAATTTGTCAATGTCCAACTTCGCGAATGCGTATGTTCTCTGCACATGTTCTGTCCGTATCTGAAAATTCGCGAATACTTTGATAAACACCGGGTGACGCGTTTCAAATGAATAAAAACAAGACTTTTTTGGTAATTATATAGAAACGGTACTCCGATTTTGATGAAATTTCAAAATGTTATAGATTTCGACATTCTGAACAACTTTTTCCTTTTGCAATATACGGGGGTCGCTTTTAGTTTTCGAGATATTTGCAAAAGACTATTGCTAATACTGTATTGAATTTTCCGTATTCCTGCATGCTCCGCAGCGATAGTTTTTTGCAAATATCTCGAAAACTAAAAGCGATCCCCGTATATTACAAAAGGAAAAAGTTGTTCACAATGTGTTGCTGCATGACATATTAAAATTTCATCAAAATCGGAGTACCCAGACCTTTCCTATATAATTACCTATTTTTTCTCGGATTTTTCGTTCTCGAGAATTGTACGCGATCACCCTGTAGATTTATAAAACCATAAGCCCGCAGGCTCTTCAATACTGACGCAATAATTCAATGGAGTTGGCGGAGCTTCATACTCGTGACTTTATGAGCCAGAGCATAAATTGCACGTTTATGCACCGAGTAAGTCATCTACTATACGTACATACCGGGTGTACACACAAACGTTGCCACTTTTGGCATTTATATTACCCGGAAATAAAATATAGTGCATTTTTATAGTCCATTTCTACCTGACAGCAAAATAACAATTTCTCAATGGAAATTGCGCGCACAAAATAAAATATTCCGAGCAAACCGTCGATCCAACTTCGACGAGACAAAATCTACATTATTCTGCGCGAAAGTCTGCACGGAAAATATGCAACGAACAATTTTCGTAGGTGGTCTCGTTTCCGAGAAAATCGAGCTCGAATGCCGACCCGACACGACTCCTGTGTCTGTCCATGGTCAACTGATTCTACTTACGGACAACTGAATATTCAAAGCCGATTACCTCGCAAACGGAGCCAATTACGAAAATACTTTCTCGTACACTTTCGATGCAGTTATTCGTGCAGAATAATCCCCAATTTATTTGATCGCGATAGGAACGCTAATTTCGTCAGAATATGTAATTTTATGGAAACCCGTGTATAGGAGATGTCGAGTGGTATAATGGTTACTATCTTCTCGTTATCGTCGTGTATGGAAGGGTGACGGTTTCGGTACTCGAATTCCCCTAATCTCCAGGGTCCCCTGTCATGCGTGTCGTGCATTGTATCGGTGAAACGGACGGGCTTATCGTTCAAAGTTGACGGGGAACTCGATCAAGACGTTTCGTTTCGTCAGTGTAGACGTAACATCGGGCTTCTCTCGGGTGTCAGTGACGAAATCCGACGATTCCTAGCTGAAATCGATCCTCCAACTCCCTCTCTCTCTTGTTCTCTCTCGCGTACACGCTTCTCGCCTGTTACATTCCCGCGAAAGAATAAATTGATTGATGGATTCGGTGTGTTCAGCGAACTCGATTCCACCGATTAACGGATAATCGAGATTTAAGTGCTTCCTCGTAACCATGGTACAAGATGATTCGACGTGATTTTTCAATCTAATTGGGAAACTCTCCGACGTTCGTGACGACATGGTGCAACGCGGTGCAACAGATAAAATGACAGTGCATTTTTGTGGAGCCTCGGATAATTGACTGACATATTCGAAACATTTTGTTATTTCAATTGACAAGCACTCCGGACAACTTACTTCGCGACCTCGTGTTCGTTCGCCTCTCAATATTTTGCAGCTGCGAATTTATTTATAGTAAATTGACCGGGTAAGGTCTCAGGTTTGAATTAAAATTGATGTGCGCGGCTTACGCGTGCAAGTATCCGCAGCGGTGGACGTCGAAATAATTCAGTCTTAACTGGCGATTATTAGAGCGGAAAATAACAGCCGGAGGAGTGCTAATTTCAAGTTGAATTAAATTCGATTTTCATGTAACTGCCCAGAGAAATTCCCGGTGTGCTTTGCAGTAGGTTCTTGATCTGGACATAATTGAAACACAATTGCTTTGTGTACGTGTGTTCGCGCGAGACAGAGAGACCAATGCCGGCCGCTGCTGATTACTATTCGGCCATTTGTGTAATGGAATATTCGTATTAATAACAATTAGCACGAAACAACAGTCCGATAACTATCACCGGCAAGCTAATTGCCTGGAATTGGCATTTAATCGAATACGAACATGCTTGTGCTTGGAAGTTTGGTTTCGCGTCGATTTGTCGTGACATTTGATGTCCAGAAATTCCTTCTGGTATTAATTCACAATTTTAATTAATAATTACATAAGTTATTTACTAATAATGGATCGAATTTAAAGTGGAATATATTTTTACATTTTAATGAGAGAAAATGTTTAATAATCTTCGGGAAAACATTTTTCTCGTGTTGTACGAGTCGCGAGTCGTTCCTCGAACGAGCGGATCGATTAACTCGCAGTTCAACAGGCTTCGCGAGAAGCACCGAATTAAGCAATCACACGTAGACATTATCAAAGTTCGCTGATCCGAGCCGATAAGCTCTCTCAATCCCTCATACTTTTCTCGTCGAAGCCGAGCCTCGTGTTTAGCCATTAAAAATTGAGAAACTTTGGTGATTAGAGTCTCTTCTCGGAAAGTTCGTATGATCGAGTAGCGGGGATCTTAAAGAGATATTCTTGTTGAAAAGTTCGGAAAAATTCTTTTCGTCCATTTACTTAAGAATAACGAGCATTCGAAACTGTGCTCCTGAAATTTAAACCAATCATTTGGAAAATTCACAAATCTATAGCAACTTGGAGTTGGTCTTATCAAATTCGAGATTTTCGGTTTTGGTAGTGATACCAACTGCATCCAGAAGTGTACTTCAACTGCACGGTAAGTTTGAAGCGAATCGGTCGAGTAGTTCTCGAGATATTATAATCGCTATCTGAATACTTCTTGCAGAGATGCACTTGATGCATTTAATCGTCCGAGGTGCATGCAATTTTGATTTCTTTGGTACTGAATTGCAATTTGAACGTGGGAACGAGCGAATCGGTCGAGTAATTCTTGTGATATCATAATCACTATCTGAATGCTTCTTGCAGAGATGCACTTGGTGCATTTAGTCGGCTGAGGTGCATTGAATTTTAATTTCTTTGGCACTGAATTGCAATTTGAACGTGGGAACGAGCGAATCGGTGGAATAGTTCTTGTGATATCGTGATCACTGTCTGAATACTTCTTGCAGAGATGCACTTGATGCATTTAATCATCCGAGATGCATTCAATGTTGATTTCTTTGAATCGGTCTGTCTTCTTCAGTCTACGTCACTTTACACCATTTTACGTCAGAATCTGAATTTTGTAAGAGCGATAGCCTTTCGAAGATAATGTTAATCGTAATTCACTGGTAATACAGTGTTATCGCGACGGTGTAACTGATAAGGAAGTGATTTTTCCTGTTATCTAACAGCGCAGCTCGCTTCCCATGGGAAAGAGTTGCTGAAGAAGCTCGGCCAGATAGACTGACACTTCATTATAGTGTGAAATTAAATCTCGAGAGGTCGTCTATCGAGTAATCGATACTTCAATGATCTTCTTCTATTTTTATTGAAATTACCCATCGTACGAACCACCTAATTAGATGATCTAGACTCGCAAAGGCGATCGCA
>CM052344.1:3383147-3421659 GCA_028455595.1 Lasioglossum vierecki | reverse complement strand
GAAAGTGACCACCCCTTCCCGCCACAATTCGAACGTTAAGGGTGGCCGATTTAAATTGAAAATTCTCGTTCCTTTCGCTGTGATGTTTTCTCAAATTTTTGATATAGCGCAATTATTGGAAGGTCTATTATAATACCCATATATAAGATGGTAATAAAAACAATTATTTAAAAAAATGAATAATTGAATTTTGCACCATGTAGGAATTAAACGCCAAACCAATTAAAAGTGAGCACCCCTTCCGTAACATAAAGAGTGGCCAATTAGAATGGAAAATTCTCGTTCCTTTCGCTGCGCAGCAATTTTATGCGAATCAGAATAGAGAATGGAGTTCGCATAACCGCGGTGGTCGACGGGAACGATGTATAGGGCCACGGTGGAATTTATAATCGCGTTGGGGGTTGATTTGTGGGGTGACTTCGCATTGATAAAATGTGCTAGCCGCGGTGTTTGCCTCGGTTTATTTATATGAACCGGCGGCGGAATGTTTACCGGGCTGTTTTCGTTCCACGAAGTATTGCTGGCCGGCGGCGTGCGTTGTTTAACCAGAAAATAGAAACTTTCGTTTAGTCCTGCGCGCGGGCGCGTTCGCAAGCTCGCCCTGTTGCCAACTCTCTCCTCGACTTTGACCCCCGAACGATATTTCGTGGGAATTCCGTTGCGCAACCGGCCGCCGTGAGACTTCACGGTCAAGGCGATTGATAAAGCCTTCGACTGTAGCTGATAAATCGCCGTCCGAGGCCGTTCGCGAAATTCTCCACCGGACTTTGAAACTGTTAGGATTCGCGAATTCGGCGTGTACCACCCCCGCGGATTTGAAAAACAATTCATAGGATTCGATGAAAATATCAAAGGTCTCTGTGAGATTGTTTTCCGAAGCGGAACAGGGAAATACCGGAGGCGGTCCCGATACTTTCCGCTTATATTTATCTTCGACACGATGAAAAGTTTCCTTTGAAACCACCGCCGGCGGAATATTAACTTGGAAACTGGCGGGTATCGCCGGCAAGTTTTGCTAAAACATCGTCCATTACTCAAGATATTTCATTATTACGATATCGACGAGGACTTAACTTCCCGTTTCATTTACAAATTCTGTTCCGTTTCTGAATGATAGTTTAGCGGGTAGTCTACGGAATAGTCTCTTCTTCTTAAAGATAGTTAAATGAAAATTCGTCTTTCCCGCCAGGAAACAGATCGCGAATTAAACCGGATGCTCAATGGCTCGGAAGGAAACCGGAAGCGTTATTGTGTCCACAATGAAAAAGCAGAGCGGCGGAGGGGGGTCAGAGTAGAAATCATTACGGGAGTACGCGCGCGTAAAATCGTTGTCGTAAAATATTTCCTGTAATTTAGCTAGTCGTTCGGTGCGCATCGGTTGTTCCGCGAGATGAGAGTACACGGGCGGATGCGAGCCGACCATCGAATTGGCAGAGATTCAAGGGAATATCGATTGTGCCCACGTGATACGCCAGAAATGTAGACGCTAATCCTGCATTTCGTTGGCTTAATTGGAGGGAAGCGCGCGGGCGGCACGAATCCGTTGATTGCTGATTTGCTAATTAGTAATGTCATCTGTGGGAAAATGAAAATCCGACGGGACTCGCTGAAAGAACTACCCCGACGTTTCTACCGTTCTCGTCAGCCATTAATTAATATTATAATTTAATATTCATAAATCCACTTTGTACATTCACGTTTCACCTGGCGGAAAAAACATTTTGCAAAATGGACGGAGAAAAAGGAGAAACTCATTTTTGCAATGGAAACGAATTCCTGGAAAAATGTCTCTGGTAACATTTGCCAAAGAAATATTATTCCAGGAACACTGCAATTTTAAAAAATATCATAATTTCGTATCCGACATTTTAAGCTCTCTGCAACGATGATGATTTGTAGAAATTAATATTTTTATAATAATAATAATATCGTCCGTTAATGTACAGAAATTGTGGTCCGCGTTTTGAGTCGTCCTGTACAAGGACCGTGCGAAAGAATAGTATAGTTGAACGACTAGTCGAGCGTTATAAATAAATTCACGGCGCTCAGCCACCTGCTCGTCGCTACGGTATTCATAGTTCGTCCACGTGTACAGCGACCTGCATATCGGTTCGTTCGCAACGTACCTAATGATGAGGTCGCGAGTCCTCGGCGCCGATGTAGGTCAATTAATTCAAACTATCGATTTTCCCGACGAAAAAGCCGGAACAGACAAGGGCGGCCCTTGAGTCACGCAAGGGTCTCGTTCGTTTTCATTCGGAGGAGCCAAACCTCGCGGGTCTCGAGAACGTTTGAACTTCCCGCCCTCTGAACGTGCCGAAACAATCCTCATCGAAATTTATACGTGGACATCCGTATCCGTAACAGGACATTTCTGAACAATTTTTGGTAATTAAATAGAAAAGGTCTGCGTACTCCGATTTTGATGAAAGTTTAATATGTTATGCAGCAACACATTCTCAACAACTTTTTCCTGTTCCAATATAGGGGAATCGCTTTTAGTTTTCGAGATATTTGCAAAAAATTATCGCTAATACTGTATTGGATTTTTCGTATTCCTGCACGCTCCGCGATAATGATTAAAGTGCGATAAAATCGTAGAAAAAAATCGTAGATCAATTTTTGATACGCCATTTTAAAGAGGAGACTTCCCTCTGTAAGATCCTAGTAGAATAATTGCGAGTAAAAATTTGTCAAACTTCGTGGAGCCGTTCGAATAAGCATCTAAATTGAATACGAAAAATTCAATACAGTATTCGCAATAGACTTTTGCAAATATCTCGAAAACTAAAAGTGATTCCCCTATATTGGAAAAGGAAAAAGTTGTTCAAAATGTCAAAATCTATAACATATTAAAATTTCATCAAAATCATGGAATCATATAATTACCAAATTTTTTTCCTGCTGAAAATAGTGAAACCGCGTCAAATATCGAAATTTTTTTAAACATCGTTCATATCGCTTTATTCCCCAGCGGATATCCGTGGACATCCACTCGACCTGCGAATCATATCCGCTTTTCGACCTTTCGAAAGTTTCCACGTGACGAGTGGCAATCGAATTTTCCCTGGCTCCGCTCTCGCGTCGCTCCCGGATGTCGGGTCGGATCGATAACGTCTGGGCTTCCTCTTGAAGCGGAGATCCGACATCCGACAGGAATGGCATCCAGCGGAAGCACGCATTTTCGTTGGTTTGTTGTGCTACGAATTATGGCCGGGAGCCAGGCTTGTCGAATTCTTTCCGCTTCGCTGAATTCGAAAATCCATCGGCCTCGGTGGTTACTGACACTGGCTGCGAGCAACCCCGCGACGAATCTGGTGGATTTGCTATTTTCCCATTGTCACGGTCTACTTGTTGTTCACAGTTCAAATAAAATTTCCAGGACTTCTGTCAGACTTTTTTATCCACACAGTGAAACTCGCTATCAAATTAAAAGTAAACATCGAATCAGGCTTTCTTCTCGGCTAACACGATTATCACTTAAACGACTTCCCCCGTAAGCCGCGTCATAAATCAGATCTTAATTAAAGTTACACAATGTTCGCATTAACGAAATTTGCATAAGCGCGAGGCTCTGATTTCAATTGCACCTGGAAACAAAAATGTCCTGTAAATAAACCAGCGAAATTCGTGGGAATTAGAAAAATTTTTTAGTAGTGATTTTTTTATGTATTAAGCACCACTTTGTTTGATTCACTGACTATCAGGCAGTGTCAGTGATTGACAGTGGGTTGCGAGAACCACTCAGCGGCACTCGGCTCGAGTAAACACCGAAGATTCGGGATCGGTGTCAAATTGCCCTGTTTCCAGTTAGTCAGCCGTTCGTGGAAAACAATCGAATCCGGATGATTAAGCGCAATCTATTCTCTCGGCGACCCAAATGAGACGAACGAGTATGTTCGTCGAATCCGCCTGCAAAATCCATAACACTGGCAGCTGGCCAAGAGGCGCCTGGCGTCGCGACGCTCCCCCACCATTTTAAACACTTCCCTGAATTTCGGCGCAAAACGGCATTCTAAAAACTGTTCATCAGAAAAATCAATTCAAGCACACAGTCACGAAGTCTATTGAATTCTACAAAATTCTATGAGACATTACGAAGGAGGAAGTTAACAATAAATTATTATGGTAATTATATAGAAAAAGTCTGCATATTTTGAAAAAAAAGTTGTTAAAAATGTCGAAATCTATAACATATTAAAATTTCATCAAAATCGGAATACACGGACTTTCCCTATATAATTACAATTATTATGATTAATAATTCCCCTCCCCAAACGCAAATGGTCCATGAAGAGCTAAATGGTTAATTTGCCTCTTTTTCGAATTTTTATCGCTCGAGCAACGTTGACAGTATGATGAAATACCAGTCCGACACGCTCAAATGGATTATACAATGCTATTGTGAACTTTCAGTCTTTGATCACGACAAAATCTTGTGACGAATCCGTGAAATTATTATGCAACGTCCACGGACGCTATCAATTGTGCAATTACTGGAATTCAATCGCCCACCCTTGCAATTGACATTCCTATTAATCCCTCTATTAAATAATACAAAATTACTCGATCAGCATCAATCTCGTTAACGACCACTCCTGCCCACGTGCACGCGACATATTTTTAACTATTGTGCAGCACCACTTTACTACCACAAATATCAATTCTCTTAACCAATCTCCTAATACCTCATACGCAGTTGTAAAATTTTCCATATATCTTTTACGTTTCAAAAATTCAAGCCGTTCTTCCGTTTCGCGTTACGAAATTTCGTAGTAGCTTGCTTTTGTCTGTTGTGCATAGAGTTCGAGTAAAAAAGCACCGGAGGTGAAATTGCGAGGAAGAATTCCCGTGGCAGTGACACAGAACTTTTCATTGCTGGCGACATCGCCATCTCTCACGGAGCCGCGTTCTTTTTCCTCGGCTTCTATTACGTGCATCGTGCCCTTAAATCCTATAGTAGTCGGCTCATCCACGGTTTATTATACGCATCGCTGCGCGGGATGCAGCGCTAATAAAAATACACCGAGGTTCATGAAAAAAACTTGCTGCTCTCACCACCCCTTTCTCCGGCCACCCCCGCAGTCATTTCCTTCTTTGTAAAACTAGTTCCTGAGAGTAATGTGTTTATAACAACCATTTTCATCGTCCCACACGATGCCTGAATGAGCTCCTCGTCAGTACACGCCGCCTACTGCTCTGCCATGGTCTCCTGTTACACTGTGTCACACTCAGACGTTGTACGCTGTAAGCAAGAAACTGGAGACTGTATCTCACGAAATGTCTATCCATCCTGTACACATGATTCCCTGATACAATTTGTCCCTTTAGTAACAAACGTTACTATGACAATTTACATATGCTAGCTGCTGTTTCAGGTCTGCATAATTACTGCCACCTCCACCACTATCATGAATTTCTGATACGATGTGCCCTTCCCGATTATAAACGACCCCGAGGAAGCTTGGCTATAACGACTGCTGACATTCTTACTATAATCCCAGATTTATAAATTCCGTGCCACCTCCTCGGCTATCATACATCCCTGACACAACCTCGTACAATTTCTTACAAATATTAGTGAGCCAGTCTGCTTTGAATAACTCCTGGAGTACCAGATCTACTACCTTGGCTTCATAGTTCCCTGGGCGGAAGGTACCTCTTCAGCTGCAAACATCACCAAAAGAATTCAATGTGACTCCTGGTGCAGTACCAGGTGGCACAATTTCAGCTACCTCCTTGCCAAGCATACTCCCCTGTCGAAAATGGCAGGCTTGTGTCTCCGAACACCGAGCCACACAGCTGCTGAAATCAATACCAGCTGCCAGAACCTCGTGCCACCTACTCTCGCAACATGTGGCCCTGGTAGAAGGTCTAGACTTTCCAAAGAAAAAGCTCTGAGGTAGACGCTGAACTCGTGCAGCCTAAAAATGGGCCCTATAGTGCCACCTTCTGCATCGTTCTGCTCCCTCGATGTTGAAATCTAATTTTGGAGAGAACGTCTGTGGAATCAGAGCGAAGGAACCGCTGTGGATTGTTAGAGAAGCCTACTTCTAAGATCACGTCAGCATCCTCGTTGCTATGGTGCCACTTCCTTGGCTGGCATAAACTCCTGGCAAAATACCTGGGATTCTTAGAAACATTTCACAGTATTGAGACTATCGAGAGGTGCTCGCGAATAGAGACTAGAGGCCTCGTGCGAGATCGTGATACTTCCTTTGGTGGCATGGTCTCCTAGTATAATACCTAGGTTCCTTAGAAAAATGTCACACACGGTATTGAACGGTTCCCATGAATTGGACTCTTCCCTGGCATACTCTCTCGGTCGTGCCACTTCTTTCGCTGACGTAGTCTCCTGGTACAATAGCTAGGTGTCTTAGAAAAGTTTCTCGCACATCCCCGGCCGGTCAGCTTTGACGTCAGACGGTGCGTGCCGCTTCTTGCAACATCATGCGCGCCTGTTACAATATCAGACTGTTATCGTCGCGTGGCTTCGCATAATTTCGTCGAACTTGACGTCACACTGCCGACAGTATTTTCTCGCTTCTCTCTGCAGAATCGACGAAGGAATTCGCGAGGGTTGGAATAAAAATGTAATTATCGTATTTGCGCGCTAATTAAACGCGACTACGGCGCATTTAACGTGTATCGGTTCCACTTAAAGCTCACACGTGTTACTCTGACATTTGTTTGTCGCGTCAGGTCACGTTCCACACGCTTCGCGAATTTTTTTTTTACTTTTCGCACGGCAATTCAATTTTTGCGAATTCTTCGCGTTCCGCTGGAAGAAAATGGAACGTAGTAGGAATTTTAATTGAAAAATGTATAAATAGAAACGGTGCGACTGCGATTCCAAGGTAGAGACACTACAAGTGGCTGTTCCAAAGTGAATGAGCGAGGTCAATCATGCGACCGGTGGCGTTCGAACGCGTCTGGTGCGTTCTCTCACCCTTGAACTATACTTCCCACTCGCCTCGACAGCTTTCTCCTAAAAATAACATTCTATTTTTAATTGTACAATATGCAGGGACATACGCGACAGATTGCCCGGTGCGTCTACAACAAATTATCCAATTGTTTTTTTTTTCTTCTTTAAAATTCCGCTCGAAAGTTATTTCCACGTGGTGTTTGTTTGAGGGGAGGTTCCGGTGCTTTATTTTTTTATTTAATGGAGAACAGAAGGCGAGTTCGAGAGCTGAATGTTTAAATGCCTCGGTCGGGGGGCTGTCAACACTCGTTTTCGCGCGTAAATGGCCGGTGTCCGTCGACGAGCGCCGGAAGAATAAAGGGGATTCCACGGAAACATTCGGCGAACGGCCAGGTTCGCCGAAGGAAATATTTTCTCGGGCCCCACCGGATGTTGCCTTTTGATAATTCCGATTGGAAACAGACTCCCAGCGCGAATACCTCTCGACTGGGAATTTTCTGCCGGCTAATCGAAGTCCATAAAGGCTGCCAGAATTTTTTCGAATTTCATCCACGCTCCACTCAATTTACTCAATTTTTCAATCTGACTGTTTTCGGCTGCATTCCATTGTAAGGTATTTATCTCGGGTATTATTATTAACTAAATAAATATATACATATTTAGATATATTTTTCATAAAAAATTATATCGAAACAAATAAGTTTTGAAAATAATCCAGCTTCCACTTCCAATAGAATCATTTCATTAAATCATTGTAAATTACATCAGCCTCCTTACGGGTAATTATCAACCATAAATTCGCTATAAAGTTGCTTCGAATTAATTCGACTGTAATATTCGTGCGAGTCTAACACAGTGAATTTTTTCTGCCGACGTCTATTTATAATAACAAAATCCTAATGACATTTACCGATTGTTTGCAATAATATTAGCCCATAAACAAGTTAAAGAAATTGTTTTGAACCGTGGTCACATCGCAACTGGTTCTCTCCGGTATCAATGAATGATGCTTTACCCGAACATAATGAAATTCATCACCGCGATAATTGCGAGCAACCGATGCAATTTGAATTGTTAATAACCCTTCGCCAAAGAAGCCTCGCAATTTTCTGTGGCACAAGAACTCGGTGCAACGAGGCATCCGTCGTTCGACATAAATGGAAACTTGTACATCGGGAGCGGTGCACGCGCGCGTGGCATTAATATACATTCTCCGCCACTAAAAATGAAACGCTGGAAACGTTCGCGTTCAGTGAAATTAAAAAAATGAAAAAACTAACTGCGCATAGAAATTCTCGGGTACATACGGAGAAATTGTTTAAAAAAAAAAACGGTCTGAAAGAAAGAATGGAAAAATTTAATATCGGTTGTCGCCCGGGATATTTTCAGCAAGTAAAAAGCTGTTTTCGACGCGCGTGATTGTGTTACTCAAAGCGCACCGGACACCGGCGTTCGACGGAAGGGAATTCGACAAAAAAAAATCGCGGATCAACAGACGAAGCATCGATTCGAACTGTTTATTCGGTGTCGAGATCCAATGGCAAATAGCGCGGCGGTTCACGTTGGTAACAAAAGCGACGCGTGTTGTGGCTGGCGTTCGCAAGGCGGAAGATAAGAGTAGGTGCCGTAGCGCAATAAGTACACGGGGTGACGTAAATGTGGCTCGACGTGGCGGCCGAGGGGTTTACTTTCGCGATAGGTATGGCCGGTGGGACAAATTGCCGGCGATTACCTATATTGACAGCGCGATTTACCACGTGTCTTCCGGCCGTGTAAACGACACCGTGAGGGGGCAACTGTGAAATGTAAGGATTCCAGGGCGTGTAAATACTGCATCGGGTGAACGATACCGTCTGAATTTATTCCAAGACGCGATTGGGTCGCCATTATTCATTGATCGGTAGCGGTGCGAGTATACAATCCACCGGGGGAAAAGAAATCGACGGTTCAAGGCTGGATATACAGGTCTGGTTAAGTCTGAACCGGATCTTCGTAGTCCTTTAGACGACTCCTTGTTAGGTGGTGTTAGTTGGTTTAACCCTCGTACCGTTCCTCGGAATGAAAATTCAACCATTCGATTTTTTATTCGATCCCTTTAGGTTTGCGAAGTGAGATTTATTTCTTTAAAATGTGACGCGACAATTATGTGCAGGAATACGAAAATTCAATACAGCGTTCGCAATAGTTTTTTGCAATTATTTCGAAAACTAAAAGCGACCCCCTATATTGTAAAAAGAAAAAGTTGTTCAGAACGTGTTGCTGCACAACATATTAAAATTTCATAAAAATCGGAGCACGCAGACCTTTTCTATATAATTATTTGTGACGCTATAAATGGTTGAACTGTTATCCTAGCCTCTTTTATGGAGCTATTTTTTAGGGGTGTACGAAGTTTAATATGAATTGTTTAATAGTTTGTTAGGAGCCATATGATTAGGTTGGAAAATTTCGGATGCGTTGGAATTGATTGTGATTATGACTGACGTGATGTCAGACTCTCTTAAGTGAAGCCTGCACGATATTGGATACGCTTAAATTCGATATAAGTCCGGACGGTAAAAATAGAAACTAATCGCGAGAACAGAAAACTAATTCCGAAGCGAGCTCGATTGTTCCCTAAATATTCGGCGAGTTGTATGTGTTCAGTTGCAGTCGCGAACAGTTGGAGCGTTCTATTTTCGCGTTCGGACGAAGAAGCATTATTATGTAACGCCGACACCGGTGTCACCGTCGACACATCGTTATTGCCCGTTATTATCGGTATCAACCGATTGAAATTTAATCAATCGGAAGAACCGGTTAATTAGATCCCCGTTTTTCTGCTCGGATTACGTCGAATCAAATTTATACAGGCTGTAATTAGCCCCGCTGCGGGGAGCAATTAGCTATTTATGGTATTGCTCGTGAATTCTTTAACGAGGATTCACAACGCGTGTCCGACTGATGAGCTGCCGAGTTGACAAATTGTTCTGAACGATTCTGTGCAGCATTAACGTCACCTTTCATTAACCGACCACTACGTTTTCTGGAAAATTTATTTCACCCTGTCTCGGCCAGACGGAGCGGAAAAATAGACGAAAACGAACCGGGGAATTATCCTTTAAAAATGCAGAGCGACGACTATGGAACCGTACCTCTCTCTATCTCGTCCCCTCTCCCGGACTCTTTCTCCACCACGTTCGCGGAGGTGAATGGCGTGACATCGATTTTTCTATATCCGTGCTGTTCCGCACGTTTCACCTGGCTTCGCGAGCATCCACGTGGTTGTGTGCTGCCGTTTGTTTGCCGCAAAACGATAAGCAACCTTTCATGACAACTGACGAATCCGCTAGACCGGTTCCGAGGATCGACTAGACGATAAATCATGTTGCTGGAACATGGGAAAAAAAAATTCTCGACACGCAAATAAAATAGCAGCGCCACTGTCGCACAGTGATCGAAAAATTTAGGGACATTCGACCAAAACGTCGATTTTTCGAAATTGAAAACTAATGAATTTATATTGCTTTTTTCGTAAGCTTTCTGTTTTATACTTACATTTATAATGGAGGCTTTCTACTTTTAAGGAACTCGGATAAAGACTTACGTGATTACCTATTTTTATGTGAAAAGATATGTGAGGTACTAGTTATTCCACCAGAATATTTTAACAAACTGAAGGACAGTTTAAACAAACTGTATTCTAAATTAATAAAGAGTGGTTAGAAAGAGATTTCATATACCCTCGTGGAATATTATCGCACAATATTATTATACAATGATTTTAATAAGGAAAGCAACTGATTCAACAACTACATAAAAATTTACAAAAATAACTAACTAACAAATTAAACAAAAAATATATTTGAACATGTATTACTCGAAAAAAAAATTATTTTATAATATATTTTAGTTCCAACGTCACGTCAATATCTCAAACGGGGTACAAAAGTTACACACAAAATTTTTCAGCCTGTTTTTCACCCAATTTGTCACCCTCAAAAGCTGCCTCTGTTAGACTAGTTTGACCTAACTGCGCGACGCAGAGAAAACATCTATTAATCTTTGAAAAATCTGGTTCACCGATATTTCTGTAACCTGCCATCTGCAGAATTGATCGGTGACCAATCAATTATGCATCGAGATGCGACCGGCGCCAAAGATTGAAGGCACGGGGCCTATCAATACGCGAGATCAAAGGCAGTTCTCAATGGACGAAACCACATGCTCGGCACTATCAGTTGATCTTTCCATCGTAATAAATCATTGCATCAACCGGTCACAGAGACCGTGCGACGACAAATATCAACGTTTATTCCTCGAACGCCACCGAGGCTGTACAGACGTACACTTTCCTATCGTCCGCGACACTTGCATCTCTCCAATTCACCGCATAATCGGTGTCAACAGCGATCCGACAGCTCGCACGAGCTCGCCTCGTGAGCAATTACAACCACAACAAAAGCGACACGCGTGCTCTCGTCAACTATGCTTTATCAATTTGTTTCGTACTACGATAGACGCCGAACTGCGTGTCTCTTTCCACGATGTCTGCGAAGCTTATCTCCTTGATCGAATTCTTTTTTTTCTAAATATAACCGAACCGATTCGATCGAACCAATTCAATTTCGTTGATAGAAAAATGAGTCGGGGATTTTGCTGAAAATTTCCCACGACATATTCCACGTGAAATTAAGGGAGGTTTCAGTGATCACATCTCTGGACTCGAATTTCCTCTGTACCTAATGTTTATTTCGAAATTGTAATCGTTCGATTTCATTTAAATTTTTAATCGGGATGAATCGATCTATTGCTAACGAATTTTTTCCAGACTGGACAATTAATTGACCGAATGCATAATGAATAATCGCAACGATTCCCCTGCGAAGAATATTTCCTAGATCGCGGACACGAATGCAACAGGGCAGAGGAGATGGAGACGAGAGTCTATATCGATCCGCGAAGAAAGAAAACCACCCCGAGCGGAATGCATTAGGTAATATACAAGGTGTCCTAGATTTTCCGTTAGTCGTGTCAGCGTACATTCCACGAGTAAAAATAAACTCGAACTGTTTCCTCGATTTTTCATCGGATTCGCCGATTAAATTGCAGATCGATACAACCGTCCGGTTCCGTTGAAGATAATGAACCGATTTGCATGACCACTTTTTTTCATCTATGATCATCGTTGATAATGCCGCTGGGAAAACCCAAGACGACACTTTGTGTATTATGATTGCGGGCAGACTGCTGGACTTTCCGTCGGAAAATTCGCTAGAGGTGGTCCCGCCCACAGGAAGAAGAAGACACGGAAAATAATCAATCGGCGAGCCGCGCGACAAAGGCGTAGGCCTTTACCCGTCGGAAGACGGAACAAAAGCTATTTCCGGCGGCGGCCCACATGCGCCGGATCGATAATTTGTCACGGCGGCGCGGCCGCGGAGCGTTCATTTTTTATCTGTCATTCCCTCGTTTCCGCGCCGGTGACGTTCAAGTGCATCGATCACACACGGCCTGGCCAGTAGTCTGGGTCACGTTCTAAGCGTCTCGACGAACGAACCGCTTATGGCGAAACAGGGTACGGTTAACTGCGGTCGAAATTCGCGTGGGTCGACCCCTCGCACCGTGGCCAGAAAACCCGCCAAATTCGTCGTTTGTTTTCGTCGAGCCCCGTGAACCGAGTTAACTGGCCGTTCAAGGTCAGGAACTGGACACGCCCCCTCGACGTTGTCTCCTCCCACCGCTTTGCGTCTTTGTAAGGAGCTACGAACTCGAATCAGGCTCTTTTGTAATCGAGGAGCAACGGTATACTTGGAATCGAAGTCCATTCGATTGTTTAAGGAAATTGACTGGTCAAGGTCAGGGAACTGGACCCGCCCCCTCGACGTTGTCTCCTCCCACCGTTTTGTGTCCTTATAAGGACCTACGAACTCGAATCGAGCTCTTTTGTAATCGAGGAGCAACGGTATACTTGGAATCGAAGTCCATTCGATTGTTTAAGGAAATTGACTGTGGTCAAGGTCAGTGGGCGGGACTATCCCCTCCAGACTGTCTTGGTCCTCGATTTAGCCTGTTCGCACGAACGTAAAAATAGTATAACCAATCTGATAGTGGACTATGCTCAACAAGCGTACGATAGTTAATTGATCGATCAAGGTTTATTAGTTAGGTCATCCCCTCCCCTCGGAATTTCTCTATACGGATCTATATAAAATATGCGGCTGATAAACGTGAGAATACGATGGTATTGCGATTCTCGATTCCAATCTGTTCTATAAAAAGACAATAGAGTTAGTTGACTGGCCAAGGTCACTGAACTGGGCCACTCCCCACCAGCTCGCCACTCTAGATGTCTCTGGAGATAGAAATTCCGCGATTGATGGATGTGGGAATGAACGAAGATTACGGTTGATAATTGCAGTGTACTCTGCGAAAAGACGTGCAAGGTTTAGCCGAGTTCTCAAGGTCACTGATCTGGGCCATCCCCTCCATTTTGCTCCTCTATATGGACCTGAACGCGCAGATCGCGGATCAGATATTGCGAGTTTCAATTGTACAATATTTGCGAACAAACGGCGGTGGGATTTATTAATTGTTCCAAGGCCGTGGGTCAAGGTCAAACCCAGCTGAACTTTTACTTTCGTCATTCGACAGTGTTAAACGATGATGGATGTTATTGACTGTTCAAGGTCGCTGCACAACAGACCTCCGCAAATACCCGAAGCTATAAATTCCCTGACCATAACACCTGCAGAATTAATGATCGTCTGACTCAGTTCTAATAGACCGCGCGTCAAAGATTAATTGTTAAAGCCACATTGTCCAGCGAACAACAAACGTGCCCTGCAACACGCCGGGTATATCTGTCGCGGAACGCAGTTAAACGTTCTTACAACGATTTGCCAATCAGAAGAAGCGGTAACTCGATGTTGCTGTAATCACCGTTTGCGTACGAACTTTTTGTTTCGGAGGCAAAACGGTCAGGTGAGATGTACGGCTGCGACAGCGAGCCACGACGACACTGACACATTCGCGGAAGTGTTTCCAAGCGGATAATCAATTTCGATGCGGTCTGCGACGAAGCAACGAGTCGCACAGATCGGAAACAGTTTTGAATCCTCTTACGGAAGCAGCCTTTGGAAGTCAATCGAGTTGGCGATCCCCGGAGGTAGTACTCTAAGTGAGATCATGTTCTGCGGTCTGAGACCCACAAGGGTATCGCTTCCCACACCGTTTGGATGCGCATCAAGAACTTTGTCTCCGTGTCCAATGGCGGAACAGAGCTGGAAACACTGGTGCAACCAGCCACGAACAATAAGCTGTAATTCCATCCTGTAATGAAGACCTCGCAGCTGTTCTCTGGTCTGACCCATAAATTTGCGAGGGCTGATACTACTGACTGTTTCTATTCGCTGCTTAGACATTCCTGCCGAGCTCTTTACGAGCAAGGGGCTGCATTTCCTATTCGTTTCGTCGAGGATACTGTTGGATTAATTATAATATCATCAGACTCCGGATGTTTATGCAATTTTCAATTTTTCTAGCTGAATTTTGTTGTTTTCAGTGGTGGTAGTGTTACAAAATTGTACTAAATTCAGTGGAATTTTATCTTCCAGCTTCTTTTAAAAAATTTTTGGAGCCTAAATATCCACAATTTTGTTCATTTAAGGACACCCTTGCGTTATATTTAATTTATCAAAATTGTTAAAGATAGGAAGAAATTTTTATATGGTTCCTGCATCTTGCAATTGAGGAAGACAATTTTTATTCTGCATAAAGATACGCAGTCTACTTATTACAAATTTGGTTAGGCGACTCTGCTCGATGTAAACAGTTTCGTAGACTACCAAAATTGGTATGCACCCACGCTTTCACATAAGCGTCATAGCTTTCTTGCGCTTCCGAGTTTGTAAAATAAACCACCGGTTCCGCATTCGATATCTACGGAAACTTTTGCTTTCTCTCTCTCTCTGATTCTCTCTCACACTCTGGAGCGTGGGAAATGATGCATTGTAGATGTCACTGACGATTATTATTCTAAATGCAATTGGGAATCTACGGAATTCCTGCGATAGGATAGTCGCAGTTCCGGACTACGTTTAAAAATACTCAATGCAGATATTCTACATCTTATATGAAATTATCAAAAGTGCACGTTTAACGAAAAAACAAAACAGAATGCAGAAATTATTTGAGTGGAAAATTTTGGGAACATACATCGGGGAATCCTTTGGCCTTGGTGGTTCACGTTTCGCGGATACATGTACCACGTGACGTGTAATTTCCGAGTGGGAACTACGCGCGAAATTAGACAGCGGATAATTGGAGGGAAAATTATCTAGCGCTCAGCCGAGTCGCATTTCATATTTCGAGATACACGATTCATAAATTCTACGTGCCCATCGTCACGTTCACTGTCAATTGCCAGCTGTCGATCGGGTCACGCGGAGAGAAGCATTGGCACGACTCGTTCAATCGTGTGACCAATATTTGTATTTTTGATTTTTCGCAACAGTTCATTTCAGGCATATTTTAATATTTTAAAGTCTAATAGTTATTTATAAATATCCCAAAAACACTAAAAGCGACATAACATATTTAAATTTCATCAAAATCGGAGTACGCAGACCTTTTCCATATAATTACCAAATTCTTTTTGAATTTCAAATACCCACGGCATTATCAATGCTAATGTTATGCCGAAATAATTGGAGAAAATCTTGTAGACATCATGCTTCCTGAATACCGGAGTGGACGGATAAAACTTGAGCAGAATCCAGTGCAAATTGTGACAGTTGTACATCATTGCTTGTCAATCATTAGAACGTGTAAATTTGTAGCCTTCGGCGGTATCGGACTTTGCAATCGGCATTAAAAGTGTGTTGAGTCTTTTATTGCTCTGTTGCTTTCTGTTTTCAAACCGAGTGGTGGGGGTGGGGTTAAGTGACAAAAAGATTGTTAAAATAATCGTTGTAAAATGACCAGCCCCATGAAAATTCATCAAATCATTATTATAGCTGTACATCGCCCTCTGACGATGTTCTATTATCGACGTGTCATTATGGTGCGTTGCATTAGGCCACTTTGAGTATTCGTTGCATACGTTATCTTGTTCGCGGAATTCTTGGGAACATTAATAATTCAAACAATGAGTAAGCGCCCTTTAATACTGCATACATATTCAGATATTTATGAAACGCCAAATCAATACTTCGCGAAAACTGATAATTGACAACTGTGATTACCTCGGGCCATTAGTATACTTAATTCAACAAATTCCGAAGTTGGACCACCGAAGTCATAGCCGATATATATTTAACAAAAATCATTGTATTTCGCTAACATATTTTTCTGAAATGAAAATGAGAATTGCGCAACGACGAATTATGTAAAAATTTATTCAGTCTGTAATTATTCGTGATCGAAAACACAGCCGTCTGAAAAAAGGTGAGACAGTTCATTTTCATATAATGCTGCAGCGATTTAGCTGAGACTTTTCAGAATTGCTGGAAATGCACTGTAAAAGATAAGCTTTCCGTTGTAGCTACCATCTAAGGCTCGAGAGTACGTCACGCCGTTATCACGACCAGTGGTTAAGTTTCCTATTGCGCAATATATTCCCTGCTCGTTTTCTTTCTTTTAACTAATGTGAAATTATGATACAGCAAACCAGTTTCCTCGTCGGGATTCTGCAATATTTAATTGATCTCGTGCAGCGTTGAAATAGATTAGCTGGAAAATGATCGAGACGGTGCGACATTCTTCGCAAAATTATTGAGGCAGGCTTTGGTGATGTGACTTTCGGGAAATGCTCCTTTTGGCAAATTGTCACCGGTTCTTCGGTTCTTAATTCCCGAAAATAGCATCTTCGTCGAAGCTCACCGGGGTTGAGTCACATGAGGAGGCTTAGTAGCTTCGAAAGTGAGTCAATTTGAATCCACGCGACATCGGGAAGACTCGTGGTCGATGATATCAGGGGCCAAGAAAAGTGAGGGCGACTGTCGCCTTGTTTGGCGCCAAAAAACTTGACTCAGACACTCGGAACTCCGCTGAGATAATTTACCATGAAATTATCGCTGAGGCTTCGTCTCGCAACAGAAGAATTAGACTGTATCGCATATTTATTTGCATCGATTACGAAAATTGTGTGAACAGTTTATTTAAACGAGAGAATTTAAAGGCCCCGAGGAGAATTGCGGAATTCGCAGAAGCTGCACATCGCATTCTATTCCGTTTGTTTCTCGAGCAACAACGATTCTTCTAAAACTGAATCATGGGACTTTCGGGTGTCCAATTTAATTTGAAACCGGCAAACTAAAAACAGAGCGAGTACGCGCAGCGAGAGACCACTCTCGAAAAGAAATGCTGATCCACAATAAAAATAAAGTTACTTTTTCCATCACGAGCCCGTTGTCGGGCGAAATTGTTTATTCAGCCGGAATGTTCAACAATGAGATTGCATTCGGGGTACCGTTCCTCTCGGAACCCTAACAGCGATCCGGTATGACGCGGGAGGGAATCTCATAGAGATTCCGTTAAAATCGAAGCGTATCCAGACTGAGGGAAACCTAGCTAAGAATAATAATCCGACAATATAGCAGAAAGAGCCGGTTCTCCTCTCGACTATTATTATCCGGCATTGTTTTCATACGGGGAAATCCGGACCGTTTAATTTCAACATACGAGAAAACTGCTCGTAAAAATGGTGGTTTCACGGGAATCACTCGTTCGACCTAGAAAAAGATTCGGGATACCCATGGTTCGTTGAACCGGAGCGAGACAAAGTAGCGCGTCTTGATTGATTAATATCAGTGTGCTCTGGTTAAATATTCGAACGCTCGAAACTGCGGAGTGTGATCATTGCACTTTCCGCAGTCCCACTTGGCACGGACGACAGAGGCCAAGAGCGTCAATTATGCGACAGAATCTACGATGTGACGCTGCTGACGCTGGTCCATGCACAGATTTATCTTAGCGACGCGTAGGGACTGCACCATTTTTATTTGCATCCCTGGGATCTCCGAAACTAACCAGTTTGGATTAGACTTTAGGACTGGGTTAGGTACAGAGTTGTGCTAATTCAATTACGTCGTAAATGAATTACTATATAATTCAAATACAACGTAATTCGATTACTAAGTATTTCAATCAGATTTGTAATTGAAATACAATATAATTGAAACACAATGTAATTGAAATACAATACAATACAATACATGAAAATAATGTAATTTATAATTGTACTCCATTGCAATTACGAATTACATAGTAATTTAATTGACTAAAGATCTAAATTATAAATTACAACAATTGAATTACAATTTAATTCAATTACTTTGTAATTATAATTCTGGAGTAATTCAATTGTAATTCTGCACAACTCTGGTTAGGTACCTAGCGATTGGGTCCTTCAAAATCAAGCTTGACCCTCCTATACCTTTTGTTTATATTTATTCAACGTCGCTCTCAATTCTTTGCCAAGGTTAGTTCGGGATGGGACTTACCTTGGGCACCATAGCATTAGATGGCACATGGAATATTTCCAAATGTCCCCTAAACCTTCTTTTGTTTAAGGGCGGTGGGGAAGGCTGAATGGAAATAGTGACAGGGAAATTTATGCCCGGGATTTCCATGGGATCCGTGGGTAAATTGGGTGATTATCTTTATCTGAAGTAGTCCATCGCCTATACCCAATAAACCCCCACCGCCCAGGACCGAGGACCTTCTCACTCCTCATTTGGTCGAAGATTTATTTGTGTCGCGATGCCCCCTCTCCGTATTACATGTGTGATTAGAATATATATGTATATTTATCCAGCTTAACTTATCTATTTACACTGCTTATCTAGTAGTATATACAATATTCACATTTCATTCGAAAGATGTCTCTTTCTACCTGGTGGACGGCCTGGAGAATTTCCAGGATCGTTAATTTCCATCACCTTCTCGTGATCAGATATTTCTAGCTCAAAAACTAATTCTTTCTCTTTCTTAGCCTCTATTAGAAATGGGTATTAAAAAATAACTGCAACGATGGCAAAATCACTTTGAAATAATGCTTTATTAAAGACACACGAAGAAGGACGACTTTACTATTCTTCTAGCGGACTCGAAGTGAAAAAGAAATAAAGGAAGTTGTAAGGGCGACAGGGAAACTCAGTTAGCCCCTTGGAAAAGCTCTTCAGGAAAAACCCCGGGCAACAGAGTTTACGGCCCAGGTACTACGACATCTGGCTATTGTTCTACGTTAGAGAAACTGCAGTGTCTCTCGTGGACAACGAAATTCGTTTTTGCACTTTGTTGCATTATTATTATTATTAACAATCCAACACTGCCTGTCTATAGTAAGATTGGTATTATCCTTGGATGTCCTCTGTAGCTCGCACTCTATTCTCTGCTTGAAAATCACAGTCTTGACCCTGACATTGACCTACACAATGGACCCTACGCTATCACGATCCAGCTGGTCTGCATCGGATACCGTGTCACCTCCCACCTCTTCCTAGATCTAGCATAGCCAAAGTTCGAGCCATCGGCGAGCTATTTTGGACAGGATCTCGAGGCTTCTTCGTAGTAGACTTTCCGAAAAGCTGCAGTCGGCGGATTCCCGCCGATTCTGGAAACCCTGGCTCCCTTGTGCGTCGTCAGGCATCTCTCTATCCCCACTCTGCACTCGCGCGAAGCGGAGAGCGCTAGCGCGAAAGCGAGACAGCGCGTTTGGCAGCGATAAAAAGCAGGGAGACGCGATTCCGGCACGTAGACCACGTTTAGCAGTCGAGTGACGTCCACGCGTACCGCAGACGTCCTCCGAGGCCTAGAGCGACTATTGCTATAGTGAACTAGTGGACTATAAATCTCGTATACTTGGATCTAGAAAAATAGTGCACGCGTTTCTTGAATTTTCTGTCGAATTCTCGGCGTGAATTTTGTCGATATTCTTGAAATCGTCTCGCGAGGAGGAAGACGCGATTACCGGAAAGTAGAAAGTGTGCTGCAAGTTCCTGGGGACAGGTTCGGTGAAAGTGGAGCGATTTTCACGTGGAGACGCGCACGTCGTCGATTCGAGTGTTCGCGCTTGAAGACTGTTAGCGGTTCTTTGTTGTTTTTTTCCGAATTGGGAATTTGTTGATCGGCGACATGGTCCAGCAAATGGACACCGAGTTCGGAGCCGGAAACCTGGGAGAGGCCGCTAGGTACTTTAACTACTTGAGGACCCTGGCAGACCTTACGGCCATGGCCAGCATCGTGGTCGTGCAGGTAATCGATTTTGAGAGCTCTTATCGCCGCGAACCTTTGACTCTCGACCAGGCTTGATCGCCTCTTGTTTTTCACCGTGAATTCATTTGGTTTGGCAAGCACGCCAGTATAGTCCAAGGACTGCGTTCTAGATGCTGGAAAAATTGGAGCGATTCTTCTTCGCTGTCTAGGAAACTCTTCGGACTGACCTTTATTGCTCTTGTTTCGCTTTTATTGAATATTTTGGCGAGCATTTATTTTTGCTTTATTGCGAACTTACTTGGGACTCATGTTTTTTTAAATTTTTGTCTTGTTAGGATCAGGTACACCCTTCCAACTGCACTTTTTTTGATGTTATTTAGCTTTTATTGAACATTTTGGCGAACATTTATTTTTTATTTATTGCGAACTTACTTGGGAACCAGAGATCATTTTTTTTAAATTTTTGTCTCGGGATCAGGAACCCCATTGGCATAATCTTTATTTGGAAAGTATAGAATCCCCAGGAAATTTAATTTTATAATCAATCTAGGCTTGAGAACTAAGCCAGTCCGTTGCATTGAATACAATCCAGTTTTACAAGCGTCTTTCTCTCTTCCAGTTCATAAATTGATTCACTAATTCCACAATCGAAGTGGAACACCGTGTCACGAAGACGTTTGCATAATTATTTGATATATTCATCTGCCATAAATCCATAAAAACTCGCCAGCTTATTCATTAGAGATATTTTTTCTCTGTGTGAATGGAGAAAAAAAAGAGTTAGGTCAGTCTGGGACTCCAATAACGATGTTTTCCATTGTTGAATGAGTTGAAAAAGAGTTTCATCGTTCTTGAGAATTTCGAATTTTTCGTCTAGGGAATAACAAAAATTTGCAAGTTCCGGTTCGTAGTAATATCAGAAACATGTTTGTTTTGAACGTGTCTGGGCTGGGTGCATTGACATCGACAAATAAATATTGGTCGCGCGAGCTCGCTGCGTGACAATTCGCACGACACAGCAAAAATCCAAATGCAAAATTTGCCGAGGCTCTGAGGGAGCAACAAACACGTCTGTTAATTAACAAAGCAATTAAGGAAATTTGCTTCGCCAGATACGATCGAACGAATTTGTTAGAAACATTTCAGAAAATTAATTAGAATTTTTTTAAATGTCACAGATATGTATAATATAAATTTTATTAATTTTATTAATTCAATTAAGTTTGTCGAAGCGGCACAAACAGTTGGAATAATTTTTCATTAATTCTTTTCAACAAAAGGAGCAAAAAGAACACGGGTGACTTTCGAATTAGCATGAAAAAATATTTGCCTTGCGAGATTGCACAGTATCATAGTCTAAGATAAAAAGCAGCGGCGTTAAGCCCTCGAAACATGTGCCTGTGGATTTAGCCTGGATCGCACGATTTACGTGTAAATCTCGATCCTCCGAGCCATATGTCGCGGTTGGAATTGGCGAACTGTATGGCGATTTCGAAATTGATCGCGGTAGATCCCTTCGTTCCCTTAAACAACGTTTCAACATCGAATATTAATATATATAACATTTTAAAACTTCGTAAAAATTTTCCGATCCGCAAAGACAATTATCGTTATTGTTTACAAAAAAAAATTAAGACGGATTAGTGTATCGTAGCATCCAATTTGAAAAGATCTCATTATCGGCTGGTTATCAGCAATTCGGCGCCATGTTTCTCTGAGAAAGACCACGCACCCTTTCGCCAGATTAATCGTATCGCTGTCGAATCGACACTCGAAGTCGATATCGACGGGACGAGGATGATGTTTTGATTGATGTAAAACTAAGGTGATAATCTCGCTGAGAATTCCACTGAAATCGGCTAGACTGATTTATATTTATTTATTTAATTGTAACGCTGAAACCATCTCTCGTCTGTTCGCAGAAATATAAAATTTTGCAATGAGGATTTCGAAATTGCGGTCGCGTTAATTTCACGGTAGTTCTCCCGACAATTATTTATGAAAATCCGAGGGAAATATCGTGGAGCGAATGTTGTATTCGTTTTACGTCGATGCTTATTTATTGTAACAATAAACCATCGACGGATTCGACAGACTAACGGTAGACCGATGCGATTTATATTCCCATTCAGTCTGCGCGAATCCGTTTGGCTTTGTACCAAAACGACGCGAAATATATGTCTAAGGCTTGTCCAAATATTCGGAGCGGTCGTATCTTCCGAGAAAAAAGATACCGAGACTTTGGATACGGAGAGGCGATAAGCGTTATCAATGGGCACGGGATCCAGGATGTTGCCGATAAGAAGTGTCATGGGGTCGGTGTAATCGTGGTACTTAATTAATGACGTTTTTCTTACGTAGCAGGTTCAAGAGAACATAAATTGGCCGGAGATCTCGGGAGAGAGTCAAGGCTCTCGCATAACAGCTTCTTCTCCGTCTTATCATTGTTGTTCGTTGCTTGCAACACGATACGCGAATGCGTGGCAGCGAAGCGACGCGAAGAGGTCAAGAAGGAATCCGAAAAAGAATATTCGAAATAATATTGAAGAAATTTTGGGGAGTCCTTCAGAGTCCTTGGGAATAGCTACCTAGAATTTCCCCATTTTTCTCTCATCATATAGTAATTATATCGATCATAATATTAAAATAATTGGTTCGATCAATTTCTACAAACTATTTCAAACGTGTCGCTTCGGATATGAATCATATTTTTATTCGAGGCCATGTTTGCTATTAAATGTTTTAATAGTAGAGGAAAATTATTAAAGGAAAACTATTAAAACATTTAATAGAAAATGTGGCCTGAAATAAAAATATTATTCACATCCGAATCGACACCTTTGGGTATGCTCACAAAATTGCTACAGTTTGTAGAAAATGGTCGAACTTTGCGCTGTGAAAAATTCCAATTTTCTTTCATCAATTCCACGAAGATCAAGTACTTTTCCGCGATCACGAGATGTCGCCTAGCACGGTCCCGGCTTTAGCTAGATTTGCCAAAAGTCAGATCTACGATAACGAAAGACCAGTGTACAATTGGAGACCTCGTGGCGATAACAGACCACGTGTGCTGGCTACGAAAGATCCGAAATTTATCAAGTTTCGAAGATCCCCAAGCTTTGTCATCGATGATGACATAATTTGCTTTATAGTTCGGACACGTCACCGACGCTGACACATTAGCATCACTCCGATTACCTGAACAATTACGTTTACCGCGCGGACCCGATAATGAAATTATGGTCTTAGTCATGCTTCCTCGAAACACGTAGCTTCGTACTCTCGATTCAGTCGCGTGAGAGTCGATCGGTGAATGACGCGATTTACTCATCCCTCGTCAAATGACGCGCTCAAGGGTCTTCCTTACAAAGAATAGAATCTTTATAAAAATAAATAACTAACCATCGCCATTATATTTATAATTTTCTACTATAAATAATTATTCAACGTCAGAAGTCTCGCGATTAAAATTTTTTATGAATAATTATATCTTCCTGGCAGTTTACAAAATAGCATCTGCGATATTCCCAAATCAAATGACATCCCCAGATATCAATTCACCATTTTCTGCTATAAATAATCGTTGAACGTCAGAAGTCTCGCCATTAAATTTTTTATGAATAATTATATTTTCCTGGCAGTTGATAAAATAGCATCTTCGATATTACTAAATCAAATGACATTACCGGAAATCAATTCGCCATTATATTTATCATTTTCTGCTATAAATAATCGTTGAACGTCAGAAGTCTCGCCATTAACATTTTTTATGAATAATTATATTTTCCTGGCAGATGATAAAATAGCATCTTCGATATTTCCAAAGCAAATGACATTTCCGGAAATCAATGGACACGGATCGAAGAATTGGTGAATAATTTAAGAGGGGCCGTGTACTATTCCAGCGAGTTCCTTCGCTCGGCGAAATGTCAGCTCGTCCTCTGCGCCGAAGTCCGTGATTAAAGTTCTGCCCCTGACCAGCGCAACATTGCGTGACATTTGGGAGCGGAGCAGAATTGTTTACGTGGGAGAGAAAGGCGTGTTGCTATCTTCCGATGATTAAATAATCGCCGAACACTTTGTCAAAGACGTCCGAGCTTGATAAGGTGGGGTCGCGTCGATAGAAATATATTTATTTTGGTCTTATCGTCGAATCGGTAATCCACATTATTCAAAGGCTATCTTTAACAAGATCATCTTATCCCATTATTTAACCGACACCGATCACGATCTGCACGATTATCTGTCGTTATGTAATTTCGATTATTTGTACAATTATTTGCGTTTGTCGGCAGAAAATTCGATTAGTCATTACGCGACACGAGCGAGATGATTCACTGCGAAAGATCGATCTGTTTGTTCCATCCCTAGTAGCACAAAACTATTAAATGTATATTTTTTAAAATATTAGAAAAATGTTTTTTAAGCCACATTTTTTCATATGAGAAAAATATTGGATCGGAATATTGTATACATGTACAATGTACAAAGACAACCATTATCTGTATATTAGGAAGAAATATTCTATTTCTACTATTAAACAAAGATTTGTTTTTGTAATGAGAAAGACATATTTTTTGAAACAAATATTATTTGTATATTAGAAACAAAATATTCTACTTCTAATATAAAATAAAGATTTCCTGCGCGTATTTAAAAAGAAATATTTGTTACTTAATATAAAACAAATATTGTATGTATATTTGAAGATCAAAAAAATATTGAATCTCTTCTTCATATTATATGAATGTGTATACAATATTTTGTGCTACTAGGGATACCTCGCTTTCTATACTAATTTCCACGAGGCTAATTATCGAGAAACCATTGGCCAGATTCTTTGGATCATTAACCGACTGTCTTTCAGAGACGATCACGTCGGGAATGTTAGGCATGCAGAATGAAGAGCGCGCGTTCGACCGATTATCGCCATGCTGTTTCTACTCGATCGCCTCTCTCTCTGATGACCCAATTGTATCTTCTGCCTATGTGTATCGCCGCTGATTTACCCGCGAGAAATTCAATGGCAATTTTTCGAAGAAACAATGCCATTGTTGTGGCTGCCTCTGACAAGCTAAATGAGCATCCGAGCTCGACACGATTAGATACCGAATATTCTTTCCAGACTTTGCTTTGCAAAGTACAGACAAGTGGAGAAAAGAAATTTTTTGTGGGGTCAATATTCGATTTAAAAGTTTATGGGTTAGGTCGGAGAAAGTTTTCTGGCCAAAAACATGGTCAATATAATATTGAATTAAATTAGAGATTTTCGAAGATCGAAAGCGAATAAAAATGTGATCGGTGGAGTATTGTGGAGGGCGATCAAGGCATTGTGTGACTCGGATGTGTTTTATCTGGCTCGGAAAACAATCTATTCGATAACAGGTCAGTCCTCTTTGTGGTTGTTTCTCGAGTGCATCTGCATCGATATCCGCGTAATCATTCGGGATAAAGAGGAATCCTTTCGCCGGGTGCTACGTTACTGATAACGCCGTTACCAGGGCCCAGACACAACGGTACTAGCAATCTGTTTACCGATCTCTCTTGGCTTTCTGTGTCCACAAGACTATATCCTCTGAGGTGGTGCGTGTCCGTGACTGTGTTTATCTGCGTCGAAATTTCATACACGACACACCGGCTGTAAATATCGTAAATTACTAGAGATAAGAGCCCCTCGACGAATCGGAAACGAGAGTCTCGCTCGTGTTTGACGAGCTTCCGCCCCATAAAACCTACTTGGTCCCATGCTACGTCAGAATGGAAATTATCCGAGAGATTCGCTATTATTCTGACACTAAACAAATGTTTTTGACAGATTTTTTTATTTAATAGAATGTTTAGAAACATGTGAAAATTAATGTTTTTTTAAGACACTGTATTAATGAGCTCTCAGTGGATCATTGAATTTTTTCAAATTTATTACTCGCTCCTGGTGAACTTTAATGTTTTTGTGATATTTTTAGTATTCACTTCTGGTGAAGTATAAATTTAGTATTTTTTTGGTAATTATATAGAAAAGAGAGGTCTGCGTTCTCCGATTTTTATGAAATTTTAATATGTTATGCAGCAACATATTTTGAACAACTTTTTCCTTTTCCAATATAGGGGTATCGCTTTTAGTTTTTGAGATATTTGCAAAAAACTATCGCGTTTGAGTTGCCGAGCAGCATGCAGGAATACGAAAAATTCAATACAGTATTAGCTATAGTCTTTTACAGATATCTCGAAAACTAAAAGCGATCTCTCTATATTGGAAAAGAAAGAAGTTGTTCAAAATGTTGAAATCTATAACATATTAAAATTTCATCAAAATGGAGTACGCAGAACTTTTTTACATAATTATCCTTTTTTCTTAAATTTTGAAGACAGGCAATATAATAGAATTGTTTTGTTTTGACGGTCCACTGGTGGCTATGATAAATTGCCACGATTATTCCGATGAATTGCGCACGGACAGTGTAACTAACTGCTCGATTTCTTTTCTTTACAGTTCAAGCGAATGCTGAACAAGGAACTCTCCCACTTCTCCGAGTCCTCGAAGTCTGGCAACCAGATTTCAGAGTACATCTGCAGCACTTTCCTCGGTGAGTCGAAGAAATATTTGCTTTCGCGACCGTCTTTTCGAAACTGGAGCTCTCCGGTGGCCGCGTGCCACTCGAAAATTAATCTGCTTTTGTCGAAAGTTCATGGCCGACGCAATTATATTCTCCGGGGAATCGATAATAATTGCTGGTGAATCTTTAAATTCGTTCGTTTCGACTATCCTTAGAAATGCAACATATTTCCACGTACAACAACAAAAGTTTCATTTAAAAATTCATCTTGATTTCGAATTCTATCGAGTCGTGGAATTGTAAAGAATTTAAATAATAAATTTTTGGTACTTCCCAAGTGATTTTAATTTTCAATGAATTTCTCGGTTCCGCTATCGTAAAATAATTTTATGTTGCGGATGATCTCAAGGGTAGAATCAATCGAAATTGATTTTAATTTCAAACGAAACTCGGTCAGCGTGTTCCAGAAAATTAGAATTTGATTTGTCGAGTGGAGGTGGAATGCGTTTAAGTCGATTTTAATCTGAAATCGTTCGAGCTCGTTTGTTTTCGATATAACGTGGCGCCGGAAAAAAAGAAACGAGAGAAATAATGGATGATCGAGGTCGTCGGGAGACCATTTATCAGGGGCAACGAAATGGGCACCGTTCTCTTACGCGTTAAAGGCCCTTGAGAGCACGTAGGTAGACGCGCGATATAATTTCTCGAGCATTCATCCCGTCCGACGGTTGCTTTGTGCAACTCGTTTTTTTCCTTTCCTCGTGGAATCAGGAAATGACAGACCGTTCGCGCAAACCTCCATTCTTGTTCATCCGCGCTCTGGAATAGTACTTTTATCCTGACTCACGAGGAATTCGGAACGCTTCCGCGTGGCGAACACTTTCGTAATCAATTTCATACTTAAAAGGAAATTTACGGATCACTTAAGTATTTTTCTTCATCAACGAAACCAATAAACACATCAATTTACAACTTACCGCGTATGTTAATGAATCCCTGGGGAGTGAATTGAATTTCGAGTTCGTTAAAAAATACCGGTTTCATCCAGAGTTACAGAGCTTCGAAGCAGAAGTCAATATGTCAGCACTGTAATGGCCATGATTAGACAGCGCGTCTATATTTTAAAATTCTAATTCCGCGGATATAGATTCAATCTTTTGTTAAGATAATAAAAGATGGTATGCGGAAGATGTCTGTAGAGTTTCAAGCAAATCGGTCGATCGGTTTTCGAGATACAATTAGAATCACGCGTGAGAAATGATCGTCTGGGATGTAGCGTGTTTCAGCGATTGGATGAAGATTTTTATTGTGATGCTGAGAGAATTCTATATATTTTTTTTCGAAAGGAAAAAGAATGAAAGATGTCGGCTGCTTAAAAGGTAGATAAGCGTGTATTTAAATTGGAATGGATAATGAGCCGGCGGCGGCATATTTTAACGTTATGCGTCAGGTTCGCCGTGACACGTGGCCTTGAACAGTTGCCGGACAAGTTAGCACCGATTGATCGATTCAAGCCGGATAAACAGATCACGGATTACATCCGAAGTTAATCTCTTCTTATCTGCGGCGTAACACTGTGTTCAGGAAGTTCTGTAATGCGTCGTAACACATATTATAATTTCCTCGCGAAGTTCTATCTTCAAAGAGTAAAAGAGGGAGAGTTCCACGTGCTTCAGCGAGGAATTAGCGAAATCCCCTTTTGATTTTTATGCTCTCCAAATGGGATCTCTAATTTTGGCGTTCGCATCAAGCTAGAGACCACAGTGGATTTTACGCTTGATTTTTAATTAAACATCGCGGAACATCGTTCCATCCGAGCACAACTTTCGACGGAGTTCAGAGGAAATATCCTGGCACAATTTAATTGAAACTTCGCGTGTGTGTTCATTAACGTTATAGCTATTGCTAACGAGCCGAGCCAGTCCCCTTTAACAAATATTCGAGAACTGAACTTGTGGGATCGTCAGGAGAATAGGGAGTTAATATCATTAAAATAATAAACAACAGTCCACGAAATAAATGGCTCCTGCCGGACAATTTACAAATGTTTTCAAGTAACCTTTGTTCGAAATAAATTTCTTCAGCTTGAATATTTCAATCGGATATTTTGTGGTAAAAGTTTAAAAATAACTCTAGGTCATCTTTGATCGGCGAGTGTTCGTACGTTAGATCGAATAAGTAGTGTACGCGTAGGCCGAGGTCGGCTCGCGAGAAATGCTAAGCGTTACATAAACAAATTACGCCAGAATCTGAGGCCGAGTGCGGTGATCCGTGAAATCGCGTTCGAATCGTCGCCGCGCGTCGGCGATTAATTAGGATCGAGGGGCGGTCATCTCCGGCGATATTTCATCGTGGAGGGCCCCGTTTAATTTCCCGGCTCGGGTTTCTGTTCGCAGACAAGCAACAGGAATTGGATCTGCCTTCCTTGAGGATCGAAGATGCGGTCGCGGCTGCAGGCAGCGCAGATGCGAGGGCAGCGAAGAAGAAGGACCGGGTCCAGAGAGGCCCGGCTGCCATGTCCCACATCAGCGGCGTGAAACGGCCGCTCACGCACACGAACAGCTTCACGGGAGAACGTGTACCACTGTACGGTGTTGAGACACCCACGGAGGAGGAGCTCGGCTTGGTAAGTAACCACTGGGCCTGACGGGAACCACCTCGGTCAGTCACCTGAGAACAGTTAGCTGTATCTGGGATTCAGTTCCACTCGAGAGGATTCACGAACAAAAATTGAACGCGCCAGATTGATAGACAGGGTATACCAGTAAACGTGCCCTACGGTAGTAGAACACAAAAAACAAACTGTTTAAAGATGTCTATTAAAGAAAAGGTCTGCGTACTCCGATTTTGATGAAATTTTAATATGTTATAGATTTCGACATTTTGAACAACTTTTTCCGTTTGCAATATACGGAAATCGCTTTTAGTTTTCGAGATATTTGTAAAAGGCTATCGCTAATACTGTATTGAATTTTTCGTATTCTTGGTCAATTGTAGCTGCTTATTCGAACGGCTCCACGGAGCTTGAAAAATTTTTTCTCGCAATTATTCTACTAGGACCTTATAGAGGGAAGTCTCCTCTTTAAAATGAGGTTTCAAAAATTGATCTATGATTTTTTCCCACGATTTCATCGCACTTTAAGTGAAGAGCTACATTTAAGTAGATTAGGTCTGCCTGTAGACAGACAATACAGTATCAGCAATAGTTTTTTGCAAATATCTCGAAAACTAAAAGCGATCCCCCGATATTGCAAAAGGGAAAAGTTATTCAGAATGTGTTGCTGCATAATATATTAGAATTTCATCAAAATCGAAGGACGCAGGCCTTTTCTATATAATTATCAAGTCAACCAATGGCCGTAGTCCCGTTGAACAATGAAATCCTGCTGAAAAATATGATTCGGTAGCCACAGTAATACACAGTATTACGCTGAAAATTAGGCGATAGGGAGAGTGGAAAGAAAGAGGAGATTGGTAAATAGATTTTGAAACCCTGATGCTCCCAAATAATTATATAACTAGAAAACAAAATCAGTCGTGCGAAAGGTTAGACATGATCCGAATGACCAATCTTCCTCGTTCCTTACGCGCACTTACGTAAACGCTTCAGAGGCCAAGATTCGTGAAAGCGAAATTGATTAACGGTACCGACACTTTCTATCGTGCCTGGGATAAGGAGGTGGCTCGTCGGGAAATCGTGCGTTTTAACAGGTGTCACTGGCGCGATCGTTCGTTGAATCATCGATGACAATGATCCCCATCGAGCACGCGTTCAGCATTCAGAAATATATTCAGCAGGTTGTCCGGACCGGCGTTTCCAGAGCTTTTGCAAAACCGCAAATCGGATCAGCAGCGTTGCGATACTCTGGATTTAATCCCCCGTTAATTCCGCGGTGTTGTCCGGTTATCAATCGGGTGTGCGCAGGACCCGGAACACGTGTAATCTCTGAGACACGGGATCGAAGATGTTGAGAGTGTCCGGGTCGGCATTCAGCTCACAGCTGTACAGGGATTTGTTGTCCATCTGTCTCGCTAAAATAGAAATCCTGGTGTTATCATTTTTCTGTCGCATACGTTCGTGCTCTTTGTCCGAAGACTTCTCGCGTTTCTAGGCTAGGAAATTTCCAGGTGGTACACGAGAGATGCTCACCGTTTAAATATTTGCTTCTTCTCGGGCCGACGACGGTGGGGGAGAAAGAATAGAGAAAGGATGGCCGTCCGAGGGGAAAACCACTCGGATGTACGTGACCCATCAACGAACGACGGGCAATCTCTTTGTGCTTCGTGTTAGCGTTGATAATCGAGCCCCGCTGTTCAACCAAGCATTCGGCAAATAACGTCGCGCAGACTCTCGAAGGGCTTCGGATTAAGATTTCCACGCAGAAGTCGCGCGGCGCGTCTCGATGTGAAATATCGTTGTTGACGTCTGCGATCTGGCCAGGTCACATGCGTGATTAGGGGAACGATTCGGGACGAGGTCGTGAGCCGCAGATAACCCAAATTCCCGAATCCCTTATCGGAGCCATTATCGTTTCACCTTAATTTACGGGCACCGCGCGAAAACCTGCACGCGACACTAAACCAGCCTGCACACACACGTACGCGCACTCGAGGACGCGGTCCCAGTGTTTCTTTCAACCGGCAGACTCTAATTTGCCTGAACAGAGTCCCCGGGAAACTTTCCGTTCGTCGTCCATGCCGTTCACCTGCCGGCTCCAACGCGTAGCCGAGCAGTTGCTAAGTACCCTTAAGTGCTAGCAAACACTTCTAGCAAGTTCAATTCGCGACCTTGGCGACTTCTTTCTTCCTTGGATGCTAAACGGCTTCGATGCAGCCTAACAATGAAATCTTCAAAATGCTATTCAATTTTCATTGTATTTTTCCTATTTAACTATGATTGAAAATTATGAAAATAATCTGGCGCGTGGTAGCTGTCTAGATACACATTTTGAGAATTTTTTCAAATTTTTCGGATGAACATTCTAGTCTCGGCGAGGATAGTTGTCTATCACGACATCACTTGAGAATGGCTAATACAAATTCACAAAATGATCACAAACAAATTTATTGAGAACGTCTGCCGGATTAGCTAGTAGGGAATATATGAAGTGAAAGTTGATACTGAACCTGGGTACAGTTTCAGGCTAGTCTAGATGGTGCATCGATTACTGAAGAGATTTTGTTTTACAGCATCTGCGGGACATCGACAAGTGGGGCATCGACATCTTCAGGATAGGCGAGCTGAGCACCAACAGACCGCTGACCTGCGTCGCGTACACAGTCTTCCAGAGGCGAGACCTGCTCAAATCCCTGGCTATACCGCCGAAGACCTTTGTGACCTTCATGATGACTCTAGAGGATCATTACGTCAAGGACAATCCCTTCCACAATAGCCTCCACGCGGCCGACGTGACCCAATCCACCCACGCTCTGCTCAACACGCCCGCACTTGAGGTTAATATGTATTCATTGGCTGATTGCTCGTACGCCTGGCACTTTCGCAATCCGAGCATGTCGAAAACAAGCAGCGTGGCACAATAAACTCGACACCAATTACTTATCGGCTTGAAGACTGTTAGCGTGTCTCGTTAGAACCCCTTAGCGTTCTCGAGTTAGCACGCTTCCGCGCCAGTAATTAATGTCCCCTTTTGCGAACGATCCCAAGTGTTTTTAACTAATTAGAGCCTTCGGTTTTTCTTGCAGTCCGTGTTCACGCCATTGGAAATCACCGCAGCTCTATTCGCTGCCACCATTCACGACGTGGACCATCCTGGACTCACCAATCAGTTCCTCATCAATTCGAGTGAGTGTCTAAATGAATTATATACGTTTTACAAACCACTCAAGAAAATTGTTGGATATCGTTGCTAACTTGTCCTCGCTTTGATTTTCAGGTTCCGAGCTCGCCTTGATGTACAATGACGAATCTGTTCTGGAGAATCACCACCTGGCGGTAGCGTTCAAGCTCCTCCAGAACGAGGGCTGCGACATATTCGTCAACATGACGAAGAAGCAACGGCAGACTGTCCGCAAGATGGTGATCGACATGGTCCTGTCGACGGACATGTCGAAACACATGTCCCTGTTGGCGGACCTGAAGACCATGGTGGAGACGAAGAAGGTGGCCGGGTCCGGTGTCCTCCTGTTAGACAACTACACGGACCGTATCCAAGTTTTGGAGAACCTGGTGCACTGCGCTGACCTGTCCAACCCCACGAAACCCTTGCCCCTCTACCGACGATGGGTCAGTCTGCTGATGGAGGAGTTCTTCCTGCAAGGCGATCGCGAACGCGAACAAAACATGGACATCAGCCCGATGTGCGACCGGCACAGCGCGACGATCGAGAAATCGCAGGTCGGCTTCATCGATTACATCGTCCATCCGCTGTGGGAGACCTGGGCAGACCTAGTGCACCCTGACGCACAGGAGATTCTGGACACGCTCGAGGAGAACCGGGATTGGTACCAGTCCATGATCCCTCCGTCACCACCGTCCGATGATCAACAGCAGGGCAACGAACAGCAGGCTGATAGGATACACTTCCAGGTGAGATTTCTGTTTCTTTTCTAAATCTGGTCCATACTGGAAGCCCTACTTATGTGGACTTATATGGGTAGCCCTACGTGAGGGGGTCTATAGAGGTAACCCTACTTACGAGGACCCATATAGGCAGCACTATCTAGAATTTTCCTGCAACAGGAACAAACTAACTTTGCGATTTCATGTTGTCCAGGTCACATTGGAAGAAGGTGACGAGTCCGGTGATATGACGGAGTCCGGGGACGCCGGTGAAGCAGCCGAACAGACCCTGTCAGGCGAAGGCGGGGGCGGTGATCTGGATGAAAACGCCGCGGAGGCTGGGATGTGACGGAGGCTCGTGGGGATTTGCAGGAAGCTCCACGAGAAGGTGCAGCAGACCTGGTGGCGTGTGCGTCAGTGACACTTAGCTCGCTGTCGCCCGGCCGGGTCTCTTTGTGTCGACCTACTGACCTTTTGGCCAAGCTCCACTCCCTGGGACGGTGGAAGAGCGCGAGCCTTTTGTGGGAATGGCATAGGAACGAAGGGGCACGACGTCTGAGAGTCGCTGCTAGCTCAGAGGCCTCGGCGAAGTGAGATTGAAGAAGGATCTTTTTCTGTTGCGTCGAAAGAAGAGAGAGAGGAATGAAGAGAAAAAGAGAGAGAGCGCGCACGCGCGCGATCGAGATCAAGAGAGAAAACAAGATCGAAAGCATGAATGATGAAGAAACAATTGAAAGGGTAGAAGTCGAGGAGGACACCCTCGTACGTTTTTTGGTGATCGATTTCTCTTCACTGACGCGGGTCCTCAGGAACGAGGAACGGTACTGGCTTCGTCGCGCTTCGGCTGGCTCGAAGCGTGCCGAGAGAGCGTCGAGTGTGTGACTTCTCGGAGAGGCGAACCTGAAGAAGATATGCGGAAGGAGAAGAAGATGATGATAAAGAAGAGATGAGAAGATAAGGGAGCATCGTCGTTGTTACCATTGTCGTTTTTTCTTTCCCCGTTTTTTGTCGTTCGATCAGATGGGCCGCCAGCGGATATCCCGAGCCTGAAAGGAGGTGACGAATCTCTTCAAGATGTACCTGCGCGAGAGACCATGGGTTCGACCATGAAGAAGAGGGTCCGACACGTTTCAGACGAGGATGCAGGGGATCTGATCCTATCATTGGATCCGTACAGACATATCAATTTCGTGGCACGAGCTGCCGGCCAGTCGGTGTCTCCTCATCTTCCGACAAACCAGCTGGACCCTCGTCGAACCCTTGACGATGTTCGAAGGCTCCCGGTGAACACGGTTCACCGAACACCGTGGCAAACTAGTCAGAACAGTTCAGATACGATTCAAGTATAGAGAGAGAGAGAGAGAGATCGAGAGAGATTACAGAAGATGAAGAGGATGACGAAGACGAAGAAGAACACGAAGAAGAACATGAAGAGGAAGATGATGATGCTGGTCACTCGAAGAGGGCGAGACCGTTATATCGGATAATGGAGGATCGTTAGTATCGCGCTTCATGCTCATCCTTGGTTCTCCGATGATCAACCTAATCGTTAGAGGAACTAAGCCTATCCCTAATCGTAAGATTTCGTCATGCTCGCTGATTAGTCGTAGAAAAGGCAAGGAGGGGCGTGCCGGAAGTGATGTCGTGCGTCCGGTACGGTGACATCAGCGTCATGGACCGTTCGGATAAGCGAGATTGCTATGCCGGGATCCGCGGAACGAGTTGAACGATTAATTTTAATATAGAACCGCGCTAAAGGCTGGCCTTTCTCTTTCAGTTGTTCATATTAAAATTAACGTAGCCGCCGTTCAACACACACACACAAACACATTTAAACAGACACGCGTATCGCAATACACATACACACACACACATACGATTGTTTTTAACCAAAGAGTAATGTTAGTCACACGGCGCTCGGCGAAAAAATTTCTTTGTTACCATCCGAGAAACAATTAACAACAACAACAAACGAAAACTAATACATTTCTCCCGTGAGGAATCATCGCACGTTCTGGCTTCTAGCGATGGTAGTATTTAGAGAATCATAATCCGTGACAAAGTGGAAAAAATTAATTAGGTAGAAACCTTGCAGCTCGATGTGTTTAAAGAGAAATAAGAAAAAAAATGCATTACGATGAAGATAAGCGACGAAAAAAAATACCCGAGAAAAAAATAAAAGAAGTACTCTCTCGCTTGGATGTCTGTGAATCGCTCAAATTGCGACGACGACCGGGACCGCCGACAGTTGGATGATTCCGGGTGGTGATCGCGAGGGAAATCATTGTGCACAGTATTCGTCGGGTCCCGCTCGTCGGCCGCCAATTAACGTCGGGAACGCGTTTACGCTGTCTTTCCGGTGGGCCTGACCGCTCTGTCGATTGTAATAATAAGAAAAAGAAACATGTTCGAAGCGGTGCGAAATTGGCGAAGAAAAATCTCGAAACCGGATTTCTTGCAAGTTCTGATATATTTTTTTTTTGTGAACCGTCGAGGCACGTTTTTCTTGTTTTCCATCGTTTTCTTTTTATATGCGAAATAAAGAAAGAAAAACAACACTGTCACCGAGGTGAATTTTATTTATTGATTCGAGAGGGGATCGACGAGAGGGATCGAGGGACGCGGATCGAGGGCCCACTCGAGGGACAATGCGAATCTGTATCTGTGTCGTAGGCAGTGAATCTAGTGAATGTTTTTGGTGCTGGCCACCAAGCCTAGACTATAAGAGTATTACATAAGGCTACCGAGATTAGATATTAAGCAGATGATTAACTTAACGAACTTCTTAGAGCGTAAGCAACGAGGTAAAATGATAATTAAACGTTTAACCGAGACAGAAGAAGTGACAGTGACGTAGGCGTGCGGGGACGCTCTTTCGAAGGGGAGGAATTGTTTTTCTCTGCCCTGGGGATAATTCGGTTGAAAAAATTAATCAGGAGAACGAAGTATTCGAAGAAAGAGATCACGGACGCGAAATTAATAATGATCGAAGAGCGAAACGAAGTGGTAGGGAAGTTCTGATCGAGCGAGAACGACCGATCGAACGACGAAATCATTTTTCTCCTACACACCCTCAGCCTTTATATAGATTTTCGATGACTCCATTTTTCTCTCCACCAACACCACCACCACCCACATTGTTTCGTTTTTTCTTTCCTCGATGTTCGACTCCCGTAGCGAGGAGTAGTCTCATGCCTAATCTAACACAATGTTTTACAATGTATGACGATGCCAATGAATTCTACATGATGTGTGCTTGTTGTATATTTGACCACGATATGGCAATGGTGGCGACGATGACGATGACGACTGGTCATTAAAGTTGATGAGAGACGCTGATGGTTGCGAGAGACAAATAGAGAATAAAACAAAATACAACGTGTTTGATTGCTGGACAGTTAAATGAACATGTATTAATATCGTGTAACCCTCGTACGAGATGTATGTGTAATAAAAACATATTTATTGTCGGATTCCACGTTCTCCATTTATTTTACCACGTTTTTATTAGCTCGCTTTCTTGTTTGTCTGTTTGTTCGGTGGCAAATTTTGCAATTGATTTTAAACTAACTTCCTGATGAGCTGGAGACTTGAAATTGCACACATGGTTCAGAACTGGATGACAATGCATTATTCAAAAAAAAATTTTTTAAAAAGTCTTACCGTTTCGGAGAAAATAACAACTAAATATTTACCTTTTCATCCCCCCGCGAACTACGTCATCGCGTTCAGCGATCCCCACTTCGCTCGACAACCCTCTCTACTTTACTATGCGTGCGCACTCTGACTCGTCCCCACTTCACGGACCCATTTCGCCCCGACGCGCGAACCATCGGTAGTGTAGTACATCATCGCGCGACGATCGCTATCGGTAGTGCATCATCGCTTTGTTTACCAAGTGGAATTTACAGTAAGGTTAGTGAGTATATAAAGTATTAATAAAGAGTGATAGAAGTATTAACACAAGACTAAAAAGCAGAAAATAATTATTTAAATAAAAATAAATTTTTTATAAATACCACGTTTTTAAAAACGGACTAAAAAGTATAAAATAATTTTTCCTAGTGCCATACAGATTCCTAATAAGATCTATCGCATGCGCCCCACGTTTTTCGGTTGAAATCCCACAAGTATTTTCACAGCTATTCAAAATTCACAATCACAAATTTTCAGGACTATGTGTACGAGGTTAGGAATCTGTATGGCACTAGGAAAAATTATTTTATACTTTTTAGTCCGTTTTTAAAAACGTGGTATTTTTAAAAAATTATTTTTGCATCTTCACCTCGAAAATTTTGCATCTACAGGGTGGGGCATAACTCGCTTGCTTTTGAAGATGGAAAAAGTGCATCAGACCAAACTTATTTGATATCGAGGCGCTCGTAATCTGAGGTCATTAATTAACTCTGTTTTTTTAATGGACCGGTATGGTTTATTTATTTACATTCTGATAGTGTGTTTCAAGACGAATACAATGACCTGTTATGGAGGTCCGGAAATTGGGGGCAGGGTAGGTGCGAATGAAACGACAGCTCTGGCTTAATTATTTGTAAATATATTATTAAGTAACATCTATAATATAGTAATGAAAAACCATTTACATTAATAAGTATCGCCGTAATATTTTGTAATCCGATAGTAAAACACTCAGTTATGTATAAGAGTTCGTAGCGTTTCAAGCGTGGATCCAATTCTAGGGATAGAGTACCGTCGGATCGGTGTTCTCGGAGTGCGGAAAACGTGTGCGCCACACGCGGTCGTGTCGTTTCCTCTTCTCTAAATGGGTTTCTCGCAAAATTCGAACGAGGAGAGACTATTTTCGTTCGTCGTCCACCCCCGCGTCTCATTCTGGTGGCCCGCGAAACGAAGCTTCGCATCGCCTGCCTCCGCTCGGTAAAAAAATCTGTCAGGCTTCTTCCGCATGCGACTATACTTCGTCTAGCGAGATTATGACAGGCACGATTGTCGTCCGAGATTCGCAGCACGATTCTCATTATTTTCCACTTGCAAATAATTTCTGACCTGTTTTAAAACTCAGCAAAATCTCGCGTTAATTACTGGTTCCTTACTGTCTGCCGAGGTTTGAAAGTGTTTGAACAACACCTTAAAGTGTTTGCTAAGATACCGGGTAGACTTTTGAAAAAATATTTCGAAGCCGCGTGCCCGAATCTCGGAGGAAAATCGCGGGCTAGTTCCTCTCATTTACAAAATTGGAATTATCGTGTAAATCGCTAAGACTAGAGACGGTAGTAGTCGTTGTGTTTCGTTCTACAGGCAGTGACGTGCGTGCGCAACGAGGGGAGGTTTTTTTTT
>CM052344.1:3368064-3383047 GCA_028455595.1 Lasioglossum vierecki | reverse complement strand
CGAACACCCTGTATTGGAAAAGGAAAAAGTTGTTGAAAATGTCGTAATCTATAACGTGAAGTAGAAGTGGAGATACGATTTCTTGCAATTGAACGAACGTGTGTTTCGAGCAAACTCGCATGCAAGGGAATGAGGGTTCCCAAGCAAACAGTATACAGTAGAGTTTCCTTTCAGCGGACGCGAACGATCAGGGCAAATTTTGAAGGGTAAGTTCGCGCGACTAATTAGCCAAGCAGTCTTCCAGGAATCCAGGTGTCCCCGGAATTAAGTTGCCGGCCAATTTACCTCTCGGTTAATCAAATTACCAGTTTCGATGTCCGATCGGCTAGTTGCTCTTCAAAGCAGAATTCTTGCTTTATCGACAGTCGAATAAGTTTGCGCTTTGGTCAAGGGAATTAATTAGAGGGGCTGGTACAGGGAAGTCCCCGATGATCGGTGGGGGTGTGGACAATGCTTACCGTACGACGTGAGGTTGACCTGCCACGATACTAGATGACGGTGGGAGGCTCTCGGACAGGAAGCAAGATGACCCGTCACCGAGAGTTCACGACTTCCTGTCGCCGCGGCTGATGCACTGTAAACGAGACAGTAACGACCGACGTCTGTGCTCGCGACCAAGTAAGCTGTGTCGTTCTCGATCCAGGTTCCGTGGCACCAGTACTCTGGAAATTATGCGAGCGTTTAGTTTACACTGTCTAGCCCGGACACTTTCGTCGAACGAAACATTTTATTATTTTGTTTGCCGTCTCCGGTCGTAAAGCTGTCCGAAACGCGACAACGATAAATCAACGGGGTTACGCTGCCGGATTATTTTTGTATACTAGTTTTTTTAGGGATTCGACCCTGGCCCAACCATGTAACCAGCGAATTTCCGTGTAAAAAAATCTGCGCCCGAGATATTTTCTTTTCCCTGTAGCCGGTATTAAAGTTTTAGCTAACTATGTTTCTTGATAACTCGTCGAGAGAAAGTTCGGATGATAAGCGAACCCACCGAGATACGAGTCCGCGGGAAGAACTTTTCGGTTTACATTTATCAAGGCATCCGCGAGGAGTGCTTATTAAAATGCGCTAGCGCCGCCGGAGAGAAGACTGTTCCCGCAATATTTAAACAGACACGAATTTCAACGGTCACAATTTTTCATTTAAAATACGTTCAACCGGCTCGACCGTTGGCTCTTCAGTCGCTGAAACATTTATTTCCGACTGATGCTAATTTTTTAATGTGCATCAGCCCGACCAGCGGCCGAGTGTTTTGGAGTTTCGCGCGGCGAACGCGAATTTAAAAACCGCTTTCCAACACGGCCACGTTCGCTACACCCGAGATATGTAATTCATGTTTGTAACTTTACCCGCTTTTTGCGATTCGGTTCGAAAAAGCCACGCGAACGTTCTCTGTTCCACGGCGAATCAAACGGTGTAAGAATCGAAATTCATTCTCCAGGAAATACAAATTTCGTTTTCGATCAATTTCATTTTTCAAAGAAAATCGTTGTTTCGACTTTCGCCATTTTTAGCGAGGATACTGCCAAAGCTACGGAACTGTTTTCGACGGGAAATAGTTTTTTGAACAACTTCTAAAGGAGAATAGATATTTTATATTATATATTCTATTTTTTAAAACGCGTTTAAATTGTTTTACAGGGTGCCTGACAGAGTCGAGGATGAAATTTCGTTTTTCCCTCGGAATCTCTAGAATCAAAACTATGAAAATGCTAAATGAAAGTGACCCGAGTAACCTGGCGAATCGCGAAAATCTAGGGTAGGATTACGTCACGGGATTACGTGACACGATTATCGAGAATCGAAGGACAAAAGTACAATTTCCGCGTAGTTTATCGGACCCGGGGACAAAAATTCCGGGACGACGTTTATCGTGCTAACGAAAGCGGTGAATGGGTAATCATCTATGCAACGATTTTAAGTGTTCGATTTCGCCTTGAGAGTCGTTTCACGACCGAGTTACAGCGCCCGGGGTGGAACAAAGCTGGGGAAAAAGGAGTAGAACGAGGACGACGACGCGACGGTCGGGAGCAATTGGAGCGAGTGCCGTAAAGAAGAAATTGCATAACGTTTATGAAAGGGAATTAAGTTATTGTCCCTCGTAAGTTAACAATTTTTAATTGCGAAGCGTAATTACGAGCGCGGCTCCCTCTCCGCTTTGAGCCCCATGGAAATCACCGACACAAATTTCCCCGACACTAGATTTCACCGACGACCATTTTGCCCGACAACGATTTTGACCGACAAATAACACTGTCCAATACATTTCAACTTTTTTCATGGTTGCATATAACTGTTGCATAGAAACATTTTTGTTGTTGGCCAGTATAATTTAAAATCGTTGTCGGCCAAGGTACTTGTCGGTCAAATCTGGAGTCGGTGAAAACCGTATCGGTGATTTCCATGGAACCCCTCCGCTTTACATTCGACGAATGTAACATCGTCGAGATTAAATCGGGAAGGTGTTTTTCGTCCTCCGGACGCTTAAATAGTATTTAATTACTCCGTAAGAAATCGCTTGCTCTCGATACGGATATCCTCTGGCGATTAACTTCTTCGTTTCTGGGATCCACTCGAAATAATTCTTGAAAAACGGGCCACCCCCGTAGACACTCGTTCTCTCTCTCCCTCTCGTGGTTTTTTCGGCGGGAGAGAGGAAAAGAGGGAAAAAGCTGCGACTACGTTTCGAGTAAGGCGCGACCGGGAACGAAATAAACGAAAGCCGTAAATCGCTTCGACACGTCGATATCTGGCGTGTTGTCTCGGCTCAATACCCTATCGAAGCTGCAAGATAGAAAGATGAGAATTTACAACGCGACAGACCTGGCTTTTTCTCTCTCTTGCTTTGTCTCGCGCGCTCTATCCGACCGGAAATAAACAACAAAAATTGGTCGGGCCGGCAGGCGAGTATAGTTTCAGCGAAATATGTTTCGCGCGAGGAAAAGCGGGGGGAGCAGTGCAGCGACCCAGAGTTTGGAAAGCTTGCCCGATAAATCTGACATAATGAAAGCAATAGCGCAATTGAAATGCGCTCGCCTTTTATTCACTCGCTTCCGGAGATGTCGTTCGAGTTCCTGCCTCGTAAATATCGTATTCCGCAGTCTGTTCCTCGAAGGAACAGAATTGGAGTGCACTGATGGTCATAAAAGCAGCCACCCTGCTCTGGTTACTTCTGACCCCTGGCATATAGGGGTGCGCGGGACGTGTCCGACCCCTATCGAGTCCGTCCCTGTGCCTCCGGTCTCTTTTTATCAAAAACAAATCGTCATTGTTGACACGCTCACGGGTTTTCGGGGATTTCGACCCTGGTGGCTCTTCTGTGTACCGTAAAATGGCGAGAAACAATCGTACAGCAATTTTTTACGGGCCGTTGAAAAACACAGACTTTGCTCTTTACGTGTAAACCGGGTGCAATCACGAGAAACATTTTTCGATCTGCTCGGAGTCGTTTCGGTTTGGAAAATCTCGAAAACTTGCCATTTTTACTTTCTAGCCTCTTTGTAAAATGTGAAAGCGTCCTTGCGTAAAATTAACTGGATTGTATCGAAAGCTTGGAGTTCGATCTTTAAAATGAGCTAAGATTCATTGCCGTGTAATGATTTTTTACAAAGTTACACCACCTCAAACGTCGATGATTCACTGACGGGGTGATCCTAATTAAATGGCACATTCTGTGTGCTGTATTTGAGAATTAATTTAAAGAGAACGAGTGAAGCTAGATAATTGAAATTTTATTTATGTGTTTAGGCATATTCGATGCAACGTTAGAAATTTTTACAGGCCACTCGATGAACAATTGTGGGAGGTACGAATTAATCAGTGTTGTGAGCCAGTTGATACTCACGATGTCGATTCTGTCGTGGCTGCGAGGAGTCCACGGTGTGTCGGGACACGAGGTGGAAAATTCGAACCGTGCAGATCTTATCAAATAATTACGTCAGCTCGGAAAGAAGAGCCGGCGAGGCTACATTTGGCAGGATTCTAATCCGGGCGTAGACAAACACCGGGAGCTGGATGTGATTAACGATCACGGCTGGGAAGCCGGCTCGAGACGTTTCGAGATGTTCTCGGTCTAGCAACCGGAGCTAAGATCGCTGTTTGTACGAAGTCTTAATGACCAATTCGCGTTCTCCTCGCCGACAGAAGGGAGAGGCCTTGCCCGGAAACGCAATCCCCTTGTCGACAGCCGTAAGACACGAGGCTCGAGCACCTAAATCCTCGGTTATGTCAACGCTCCTCTCCGCTAAAATAATTCCGGATACGAAACGCCTAACCCAGCCGGAGATCCACTCGTGTTTTTGTGGATTACGAGTCGCGTGATACGGCTGATGTCCCGGCACCGTTCTCTCCAACTAGTGTACATCCCCGACCTCCACCATCCCTGATCTCTCGACCCGTCTTGCCAGTCTAACTCCACTGAAATTTCCTTTCCCTTAGATAGATTGATTTTTTGCCCATTGCCTAGCAATCCAGCCGCCCTAAGTGCTTTCGATTAATTCCGCCACGGTCGCCGATGAAAATTTCCTTTTCATTGTACGAACGTGCCGCGGAGGTCTCCCGCAGTCGTAACTGCTTCATCGAAATGAAAGGTAATTATATAGAAAGGGTATGCATACTGCGATTTTGATGAAATTTAAATATGTTAGAGATCTCGACATTTTAAAAAACTTTTTCCTTTTCCAATATAGGGGGTCGCTTTTAATTTTCGAGATATTTGCAAAAGACTATTGTTAATACTGTATTGAATTTTTCGTATTTCTGGTCAATTTTAGCTGCTTATTCGAACGGCTCCACGAAGCTTGACAAATTTTTTCTCGAAATTATTATACAGGGATCTTATAGAGGGAAGTCTCCTCTTTAAAATGACATTTCAGAAATTAATCTACGATTTTTTCCCACGATTTTATCGCACTTTAAGTGAGGAGCTACATTTAAGTAGATTAGGTCTGCCTGTATGCAGACAATACAGTATCAGCAATAGTTTTTTGCAAATATCTCGAAAACTAAAATCGACCCCCCTATATTGGAAAAGGAAAAAGTTGTTCAGAATATATTGCTGCATAACATATTAAAATTTCATCGAAATCGGAGTACGCAGACCTTTTCTATGACCAAATAAAATTCTAACGAAGCACAATTTTTACCGAAATGTCTCTTAAAAATTTCTGTCGTAGCATCGAATAAATAGGAAATCCGAGGTGCTCGAATAGTTCTGCGAGCTGGTATTCCGGAAGTGAGATCACCTGGACGGTGGAAGGACTGATCCAGTCGTCGGCCGACGGTAGTTTCCGAAGAAAGCGGAACAAGAGGACTTTGCAGTTATCCGGCTGCGAGCATATTCGCGAAGGCCTTTGCACGCGCCATAAACACGTACAACCGAATAAAGCTACAAACTTTGCACATAAGCAAGCAGGGAACCACGACAACCGTCACGCCGCTGACTCCCCGCAAACTAACTATCGCCACTTGCGATAACTTTCCTGGCAAGAGGAGAGGGTGAAGGTAAATGGGGAGCGAGAGACGCGTCCCTCGATGGGAGGATAACTCGACCTGGTGCGGGTAATCCGATAAGATGTTCCTGCCGGAGGTGCTCCACCCTCCAAGGATTCACTCGGCACCCTGTCTGATTCCGTCTGCACGCGGCCAACCGGTGCAACAAGGATAGCACGAAAAACTTGTTCGCGATACGTTTACCGTCTTTTCCTAGTTTCGAAAGGGTAACACATCGAAGAACCGCCATCATAGGACCGTCTTCTAGCTCTACTAGTGGTCAGAATCGCGGCTGAGTCGACTATTCGAAGATTCGCTGGCTGATTCGATGGTTTGAGCACGTTTGAGAAAGTTTGACGAGGTTTGAAGAACTGTGGTTGACACCGGTGTCAGTCACAGACTCTCGTTGTCTGAAACTAAAACGGGAGGGCATCCTTTTGGGCACGACAGTGATGCGGACAAGCTTGACGACGGTTCGCACATCCGTCATACGTCAGAACCCACGTTTCGAAATTCATCAGCGTTCTCGGACGACCCCTCGTCAGCTCGTTCACCGTCCGGCATTTTTTACGCTCGCGATTTACCAGAAAGGAAGCGAGGAGAAAGATTAATCGTTCGATACATTGTAGTATTTCTACTTCGTCTGTAATGAACGCCTGGCTCATCTGCCGGTGATCAATCTCTTAATATAGACAGAGCTTGATCGAAGTTGGAATGGTTATTCGAGAAACGTTCTCTGCGACTACTTCGAACCATTTACAACCATCTCGAAGTTTGTACAAGAAATTAGAGACACTCTCACCTGAGGGCGCCTCGTCGCTGCACGACGTGGCGAACTCCATACGGTCCAGTCTCTTGCAACCGATTTCCAATCGCCGAACACTCCCGTAACGACATCGAGCTGGGTAAGGTGTCGATGTCACCGTGCCGTCCTGTACCTCGGCCGCGTTCGCCATGTTCGGATCGCCGTCCACGCCCAATAAGTCCTCCGAGTTGTCGCTCGTGTGTGAATGAAACACTGACACTATCTCGTAGCGACCCAGGTTCGGACACTGTCTGGTCGTTGGGTCCGACGCTGGAAAGAGCAGATGCGATTAGTCACCTATACATGGAGCACCAAACTTCTTGGAAGAGGTTCGGGATTTTAGGGATTTTAGGTACACCTTAACCATCAAAGCCAAGAATAGGAGTGACAATGAGGCAACCCCCTCTACACCTGAATGCGAATATTGTTGCGGAGGGTGGGGGTTGATTTAATTAGTGAGCAAAAAAGGGACCGGAAAGGGGTCCTGGGCGATGGGAGTTTAGTGGGTATAGGCGATAGACTACTTTAGGTAATGACAATCGCCCCCATCACATCTGAGGGGCTAGCCGAGTCCCACACTACCACCCTTAAACAAAAAAGGGGTACACTTTAACCAATGTTAAAGTGTGTAACACCCTTGATTTTAATTTCGCACTATGTCGGGGATTTTTGAAACTAAATGCCGCAGTTCAGAGGTTAAACCAAGTCAAACCGGAGCAAACCAGTGCAATAAGGAACAGGATAAGTCCTTCCAAAGCAGATTGTACCCGATAAGATGCGAACTAAATAGAATCAGGGCGACAGCCCTTGGAAAAAATTGCAAACCCTAATTCAAACCTAGCCTAACCTCTTCCAAACTTGGGCTACAGTTATACAGTCCCAGACCAGTACACTGGCCAACCTTTTCCCGTGAGAAATAAAATAAGAGGACGCCGCGGATGTAAGAGCATTTCCGGAATCTCGGATGCAGCGCGAAGAATGGGGAATATTTGATTGCGAATTTGAAGAAGTGCTCGCCGGCTTGCAAACATCGGCAAACACCGGCAAACAATCCAGGGCAGGGAAGACGGTCGCGCAGCCAGAGACGCCGGAAGCGCGATTTGAATGGCGTCGTGATAAATTCCAAGCCGGCGGAACGGCTCTGTCTTCGTCGCTGTTATGGAATCGATGTAATCGGCTTAAACAGAAACTGTTGGGACGGTTGCCGGGGTCTATAGAGCTGAGAGTTTACGACGGATTCGGCATATGATCCTTTACGCGATCGTAAAGGAGCTCCACGCGAATCGATTGTTAAATTCTGACATTTGCAACTTCCTCTTTGTGCTCCGCGCCGTTTCCCGTTTCACTGTGTTTCGCCGATGTTGCCCCACCCTTCCAGCCCCCTCGACGTTTCCGTTTCTAGCCAGACGGCGCTTCCAGCAAACTCCCTTTCTCTCTCTCTCTATCGCGCGCGCACCGAGTTCCTGGAACACGGATTTTCTTAACTGATGGCGGAGCAAACACCCCCACAGGCAATTCGCGCAGACCCTGCCTCCATTCACCATGCGCCCGAAAACGAAACGAACTTATTGTACCGGTCGCAACCAGTTCAAATAATGAATAACTTATGGACCCTGGCTATCGGATCGGAAGCGATTAAATGATTCCACGTATAAATTGTTAAAAAGCATTTCATAGCCATTAGTATAATCAATAACCGGATGCAATATTTAACGAGCGAGAAAGTCGACGTCCGCCAAATGGAACGCTGCCAGTAATCCCAGGGCGAACGGACGGAATCGAAACAAGAGACAGCCGGACCGGCACAATTGGTTTCGGAACGCGATTCCGGAGGTACATTGATGTTTCCCTCGAATCAAATTACACCCAAGACGCGGACCCCCCGGTCCGAAAAAATCGAATCCGTTTCACTTATGTTGGTCAATCGACGAGATTTCGCGACCAGATTATCCGGGCGCATTCAAACCCTCTCAAACACGTCCAAACCGAAGAAACTGTTCGTCCTTTCGCCACCAAATTTTACACGCGTTACGTTCAAGGATCTATCAGGACACTGTGAAAGGATTAAAGTCGCACGACGATTTTTTCCATTCAAATTAAATTAATTAAGTGAAACTTAAAACAGAAGAAACATTTGAAGAATGTTAAAATATGGAGACGTCATTGGCAATCGGTTAAAATTATTTATAGAAGAAGTAAATTCTTTATTTAACTTAATTTCCGTGCAAACGATGTGTAAACATTTTATTTCGTATAAAGATCAGCTGTCTAGTTATGGGACACGGTTCCCGTTTCAGACAGATCCAGTACACACCGTGGAATTTCATTAGCTGTCGCGGGGTTTGCATTGCTCGGTAAACTCGGCTCGGCGTGTTCCGCGGGAATCTTACGGCCCCTTAAATTATTTCCAGTTCCGAAATGAGAGAGCCACCTTTCTCTCGTTCGCATGCCTACACGTTTAGGTTCACCGTCGAACGAACGATTCATGGAGGGCGTTTAAAACACCGTCGACTGCTGAACCGACGCGGTAAGGGTTGGGGAAGGGTAGGGGAAGGTGCCGTGTAAACAGGTCGGACGACTCACGCCCGGCGAAGTGTTTATAAATGATCGTAATTGACTTACTAATGTACGTCGTGTACGGCCTCGAGTGGGAGTTGAACGTACTCGAGTTGCACACGTAGTCAGGTTGTTGGCTCCATTCCGACAGCTGCATCTCTATTACGTGCTCGTCCCTTCGGTGCAGCATCAGACACACGTAGCCATTATTGCTGAAAAAGAAGCGGCGGCTCTCGTTACACGGCGGCCATAATTACATCAACGGCGAAATGAACCTTCGACGGGAAACATCTTTGCACAGTGACTGACACTCTGCCTCGTCCACACGCGAAATCAGGTTAAAAGCTATTCTTTCGTGATGGAAAGCTCAATTTCGAAAATTTAGATTCCAAATTTATAGTTGCTAAAAATACTTTATGGATGTTACATAATCTTAAGGTTGCCAGAATGATCACGAGATCAATCTCGAAATTTTTCTTGATTGTTTCCAAAAATTTATATTCAAATTTATAATTGCTAAAAATTCCCTACACATGTTAAATACCACCCTGTATTTTTGCGAGTTTGAATTTTATTTTTTATAATTGTTTCGTACATGGATTTTTCATGGTGTTTTATGGGATGGTCGAACAGCCGTAGAATCCCGTGTTTGGCAAGGCAAATAACGCACGCTCTGGCTATTAGGGATGATTTAGAGGGCAGAAGGGAGTGAAACACTCATTAAGACGTCGCAGAAAATTAATCCATCGATACGAATAAAACCGGCATCTATTCTATTTCCAACGATCCCCTCTTAACGAGCCAACTTTTTTCAAAATGGCTACCGGACTTACGCCTTTATTACAGGGGTATTTATTATACCGTGACGCGTAATATGCTCTCTCTTTCTCACACTCTCAGCTTAAGAGCTCCATTATTCTCTCGTTCGTCCAAATTGCTCATCTTCGTCGCGATAAACGAGAAAGATACAAATTTCTCGAGACACTCGAAATCCCTATGCGTATTAAGATAATACACTCGAGCCACTGCATTTATAAAATATTAATCCACCGTTTGTTTTAATCAATTTACAAAGAGAATATATTTTTTAATTTTGCCAAGGCTAATTCCGCGTTATATATTCGTTACCCCTTCACTTCATGATTTTCTTAATAGATTCTTTTCATACTGTTATATAATTTTTTAAATATTATTTTTATCTTTAATAATTTTTAATATTTTTTAAATATAAAAGTTCAAGTCTCTAGGTCATCGGAAAGTGGTTTAAAATTTGATTTCAAAATTTGACGCATACAACGTCAAGCTAATATAAGCGTGGTAAAAATGAAAATTAACTTTCGGGTGGGTGAAATAGGAGAGGAAATCGTTTCGGTTCATAGATCGGGTAGTCAACCGATACAAAGAGGAAAGGATCAACGGAGCCAGCCCCTAGACGAACGTAAACACACGTCGCTCGCACACATTTCAACGAGCGTTATGAACTCGCGTACACGTGCGGCCCCGGAGTGCCCGGATTCGTCGTAAAAGCGACCGAGTCGTAAAAGGATTACGTTAAAGTTAACGCGCAGCCGTTAAGAAACGTCCTGATAAAATAAAATCTTAATCCTACCCCGGCCACGGAAGCGACCGGGAGATTTAAGGTCCTTTACCCTTGTTTTCTTCCCCCGGTCTGGCCAACATCGACCCTTTCCCCCTTCCGTTCCTTTCTTTCCCTCTTTGTTGGCCGCCGCCAGCTTTTACGGCTTACCGGCTCGATTATTAGACGTGTCTCGTTTTCATAAAAACTCTCACTCCCCCAACCCATAACATTCACCGCACTGGACGATCTCTCAGAGGTCTATCGGGAGGTTATATCCGGTCGATTATCGATCTTTTCCTGTGGAAACGCGCGGATTCTCCATTAAGTTAACCACGTCCATTTTTTAATCGGCACATCAACTTCTCCATACAATAATCGAAAAGTAAATTAATCCAGTCAGTCTACCAAAAAGAGATTCCATAGAAAAAAGTTACGGTTAATTGAAAAATGATTTTGTCAAGTCGAAAATTTTTGTACACGTTCCTGAAAGTGTTGTTCAAGTGTGGTAAATTTTTTAGAGATCTACATTCGTCCGTTTAATTATTAAAAATTCCTGAGTGAACCCAAGTTCGTCTATCCAATCTCCGAGACTTCGCGAAGATTAGCATGATTAAAAAATGAATATTTCAAGCCGACAATTTTTCTACAGGTTCCTCGATACATCATTAGAGCACGGTGAATTTTTTAAAAATGTATGTCCATCCATTCGTTTATAAAAAAATTCGTACAGCGTCTGGCTCCGGGCCGAACAAACAAGTACAATCACTCAGGTTGTAATTTTGGTAAAACGCCCGAGAGAAATTTTATTTCGCCTGTTCGAGGGCTCGGTGCAAGCTTGTGAAATCGGGTAAATCGATCAGAAGTCAATGTACGGGAACCTCGAGTGAAATATTCTAAACGATGAAGAGTGAATCAACCTTCGACGGCGGCTCCAGTCGAAAAGTTGGGCCGGACCAGGTTTCGCGGCTACGTCCGTCGAGATCGTAAAACGCAATAGAATTCCCGATGAATCGTAAAACCATAGGAGCGAGCCGAAATACAGATTCGTGAAACAGATTCGCTATGATGTCGCGAATTCCGGATATCTCAGCGCACCGACAATGCGGCGGTCGGGAAAAGTCGGCCGTTAATAAAAAATCAATTGACCGTAAGAATTTTTGCGGAAACTCGCGGCCTGTTCGCGCGAGATCGCGAGAATATTCCGCGAAACGAATGGATCGATGATCCGTCGCCGTATCAATAATCCGCGGAACGCGACCATAAGAATGTCGAGTTATAAACCACCGAAAATCCCGACGAGTTTCTCCGATCGCGAGACCCCCTGTTTCACGAGCCACCGGGAAGTAATACACAGGACTTTATGTCCGCTTTCATGGCGCAGGAGATCGTAAGGAAAATACAGTTGCTCGCAAAACCGCCGACCGTTCCTGGCAACAAACTGTACACAGTTGACGGTGGCTTGAATAAAATAAGCTGGCAAAAACGTAAACAGTGTCCCGCGGCTTCAAATCTTGATGTCGATCAAAATAACAATGAATTTCGCGCAATGAATAAAAGAAAAATACTGGAAAACATTTCTAGCAGACTATTGGATTACGTCACCTGGATCAAACAAGATCCAACATGATCAAACCCGTGGTCTTCAAATCTTACCGTCGATCAAAATAACAACGAATTTCACACTGTGGATAAAAGACAAATATTTCTAGCAGACTATTGGATTACGTCACCTGGATCAAACAAGATCCAACATGATCAAACCCGTGGTCTTCAAATCTTACTGTCGATCAAAATAACAACGAATTTCACACTGTGGATAAAAGACAAATATTTCTAGCAGACTATTGGCTTACGTCACCTGGACCAAACGAGATCCAACATGATCAAACTCGAGTCCTAACGGTGCACACTTCCGGCGTTCCATTTAAAGGTTTGGATGGAGGGATGCGGATGACCCAAAAACTCGTCTGAGCCGCCTCGATTTTGGATTGCTTTGGCAGCAGAGGGGGTGAGGACGAAACAGGGCGCGATGACGGAAGAAAAGCCAATTTAATTAATTGAGTTGCTGCAGTAGTCATTTACATTTGGCTTTCTGGAGTGTACCCAGCGAAGGCTCGAACGGAGTTAGCACTCCCGGGGGCGCGATGCTGGCTTCTTACGGGTTTGTGTACATTTCCAACCCTCTCCTCTTTCTCTGTCTCTATCTCTCTCCTGAGGTAGCACAAATGTAACCGGTATAATCCTATTCTCGCCACCTTTTCGCTATTCCGCTGCAGCCCTGAAGGGATACCTGCTGCGAAGACCCTATCGATTTAAAGAGCAAACACCGGTTGTTGCAAAATTCCGACAGGAAACATTTTCTTCCCGGGCTTCTCGACAGTCTCCCAGTACTTCTTCGCATTCGAAAATATTCCGGTAAGCAACTCGATGATAATACTTTTGGCAACGCGAGGGCCTATCTTTAGAAGTAATTAATAGAATGATATACTGATTGATACATCCACCTAATCTTGAAATATGAGATTTCAGGAAACGACGAGCCGGGGATGATTAATGACCGTTTCGATGCTATCAACGTGGCTGACGGGTCAGCTCAAAGATTTAGCGAAGCAGAAGGACTCGGTGTTCAATGAAGCCACGGGAGGCTGCGTCGTGCCCATTTCACGAGCCTGTTCACTATAAAATACGAGAGATGCAGGAAACCGATCGTGATTTTTCCAGGTAGACGAACCGAGTCTCCAATCTAATTTATGTCCGGTCGTTAGACGATTCAATGAAAGGGCCATGCTTATGCGGTCAATTTGACAGGTGCCCTATCCACCTGAGCATGGAGACTAGCCTCCTTTATCCCCCGTTTCTTCCAACTTCCCACCCCTTCGCGATACTTACACCGGATAGACTGTCCCCCTTTTCAATCATGCCATACTCCTCTAATCCTTTTTTTGCCTGTGTTCCAAGGGTTATTCTTCCCTCGCGGCACTCATCCGTCTAGCCTCCTCTTCTCCCCCGTCTTCTCTACTATTTATCGACCCCCTGTGATTTGGTTTATCTACGGTAACGAACTCAACCCTTTGCCCACCCACTATCCACTCGCAGCTCCTCCCGGAAGATACTTATTGCGTTATCGGGACTACCCCAGCACATTTTCCCCTCTGCTACTTTGTTGTAGGGACGCGTCGATTTCCTAATGGGGCAGACCTTCGAGGGTAATATCCACAAATTTGATAAAGCGGAGATGGCGGATTCAGTCCACTGCGAGACTCGGAATGAAGGAAAGGAAACGTCCAACCTCCAGCTAACCCAAAGACGATCTGATCAGAAGTGGGCCTGACATTCCCAGACCCAGACCCCATAAGACCTGATGATTTGCTAATGGTGCAGACCTTCGAGGGTAATATCCAAAAATTTGATAAAGCGAAGATGGTGGATTCAGCCTACTGTGGGACTCGCAATGAAGGAAAGGTAACGTCCAACCTCCAACTAACCCAAAGACGATCTGATTAGAAGTGGGCCTAACATTCCCAGACTCAGACCCCACAAGACCTGATGGGACTGATGGCAATTTATCCAAACGACCCACCTCCGCTTCCAGACAGCCGTCTGCGAAACAGAATGTCGCAGATGTCATTTCGCAAAGTACTGCAGCGATCACGGGCGAATTTTTAGGGTCTCAGTCAGCCCAGGTGCAGCCCTGTTCCTCGTGACACAGCAATATCTTCGACTTCTTGCCGAGGCAGCGGGGATACAGCGGCCGGCGACAGTTTCGCGAAATTACTAAGCAATTTGCCTCTTCCCACACCTACCCTAAATCTCCCGGAGCATTTCGCATCGAGTTCCGACTGTCATCCTCGCTGTCGGTCTTCCTTGCATTTGAAATAATACTGCGGCCACGTCGAAATTGATCGTCGTTCGGCGTCGTCGAATCGAAAAATGTTCGATCGAACGAACGACCTAGCTGGGAGGAGAGGAGCTACACAGTCCTCTACGTATCTACGGGGGCCATTTACGAGCAACTCTCCCACAATCCTCCTCTCTCACCACTCATCCCCTAACCTGCTACCCCTTTCCAAACCCCACCCATCTAACCGACATCCTTTTCTTTCGTCCCTTCGATTCCCCGCGGTGCCCACTTTTCTCTCCTCTACCGTTCGGCTCCTTTTCTTCCTCTCCTATCCCCGGTTAACTATCTTCGTGATGAAAGTACATCAGACAGCGTGCTCTCTGGAGCGTGCCGCGCGCGATATCCGCCGGATGTTGCACGGCTGCAACTGCGGCCAACGAGCCGCCACTGATCGTCGCTTCTGATGCGGGAACATTGAATCGAATGAGGGCAGGGCTACGGGGCCGCGATAAGTGGGAATCGACGGGGAAGGTGAACCAAGGCTGGCCAGCAGGCTTTTGTTGCTGCCATCGGCTTTCTTGATCGAGCTTTCGTTATTTGTCCTAGCGACGGACATCTCGCTCTCCAAGGGAACCATCGTTGCTAGATAAGCGACTTTCAGATTGCTGGACGTTCACTTCTTACTGGACAGGATAGTCTGAAGATAGGGGCT
>CM052344.1:3340228-3352280 GCA_028455595.1 Lasioglossum vierecki | reverse complement strand
TCAGCAACCACGATACCAAGAAAATCCAAATAACCATTGGACTTTGGAATAGACTGGTGGAATAGACTTCACATGAGTTAGATAAGCCTCACCAACCACGATACGAAGAAAATCTGATCGGTCGCAAGCAACATCTTGCGAGGAACTAATCCAGCGACTCGGGGACCAAAGTGTTTTCTAACCCGCGAGTAAATTAGCCGGCGCAGTACACCGAAGGCTGCAGGACCAAAGTCTGAGGAGTCAAGTAGAGCCCGTTGCTCCTTTCACAGCGTATCGCCGTAGCCCGTGGAAAAAGTACGGAAACTTCAAAGCAGCCGCCTTAACTGCATTTAATTTAGCCCATGGGCGTGTTTCGCAAACTGAATGCCGCGTCGCCTCGTGCCGCTCAGCCCGGCTCTGCCCGAGGAAAATAATCTTCGAGGTAAGAGCGTCACGCAACTATTCTCTCGCGCCAGCAATAGACAGTCCGCGCCTGTCTTTGGCCAACGTCTTTGTCCCGGCTGAGGACGATTAAAACGTAGATTGGATCGTTTGGAGGAGCCAGGAGAGAGAGAGAGGGAGAGAGAGAGAGGTAGAGCTCGAACAGTCCGGTGTTTTCGATCGAGAATGCCGGCAATTGACTTGCTTAATGTCCCTGAGAGGCGTCACAGGCCTTAGAGCCCCGTCCCGTTCGGTCGGAAACTATGAATTTTGAATTAATCAAGTTGAGCGAAAGAGGTCGCTCGCCCGGGAAAAGATTAAAATTAGTTTCTATAGGAGATAGAGAGGATAGGGGGGTCGGGGCGCGAGGAGGGCGGATCCGACGACAGCAATTGCTTGGTCGTTGCAAAAATTGTTTGATGACGGTACTTTCCCCCTCGTAATGACCTCGAGATGAACGTTATCCTTACAAAGCGCATTCAAGAAGATAGAAAGAGAAATTAATCGAACCGTTTCTGCACGATGTCTTCAAACTACAAAGCAAGGAGCCTCTTCAGTGGACGGGAAGTAAATCTTACCTCTAGTACGCGAATAATAGCTTCGCGTCTCGTATTTCAGGCTGTCTCTTCTACGGGGATCTACATGGGACCGTCAAAGGGCAAATATTAACCTGATAGGACCGTCATATTCATTCCGTGCCGTAAGTAGAAAATGTAGCTTCGCTGCGGCACAGGTCTTAAGACGTCGGATGTTATACTTTACTGTCCTGTTAATCTACATGGGTTCACCAATGGCAAACATTAACCTGGATGAAACCAGCGAGTGTTAATGCATCGTCATGTTCATTTGCTAAACCCTTGATGAGCAGATAACCTTGCTTCGGTATGGTAGCCTGGGGTTATGGAGTCCTAAATTTTAGTATGTCTCCTGTTTGAGATCTAACTGTCGAACTAGGTCTAACCACCCAACCAAAGAGTCAGATTTAACAACCTAACTGGCACTGGTCTAACCATCTTGCCTAGATCTAGCGACCTAGGAGCCCTCGAGTAGTTGCTGAAGAAGGCCTTGAGCAAAATCCTCTATCCTGATAAAGGTCCAGTTAAATAATAATGATAAATCGATAAATTTAACTGTCGAACTAGGTCTAACCACCCAACCAAAGAGTCAGATTTAACAACCTAACTGGCACTGGTCTAACCACCTTGCCTAGGTCTAGCAACCTAGTAGCTCTAAAGTAGTTGCTAAAGAAGGCCTTGAGCAAAATCCTCTATCCTGATAAAGGTCCAGTTAAATAATAATGATAAATCGATAAATTTAGTATGTCTCCTCTTTGAGATCTAACTGTCGAACTAGGTCTAACCACCCAACCAGAGAGTCAGATTTAACAACCTAAGTGGCACTGGTCTAACCACCTTGCCTAGGTCTAGCAACCTAGTAGCTCTAAAGTAGTTGCCGAAGAATGGAGAATGGAGTGTTGCTGAACCTCGCTAGCAAAATTCTCTATCCTGATAAAGGTCTAGTTAAATAATAATGATAAATCGGTGGAAGTTGCTCGATATTCCTGCAGACCATGGGACCAAAAATAATTAACGCTGTCTAGCGGCAGGTTAGCCGTGTTCGGGGCTCGGGTATACTTTGTATCGGCTCGATATCTTGATGGATTACACCGATCAATGAAAGGCTGATCAACCGGCTGATTGATTAGATAAGTTGCCGTAGCGTAATTCCGTCGCCGAGCCAGATAGCACATGAGCCTCGACGATCGCTGGCTGTCCTCTTTCCTCGTTCCCGTTGGTCTCTGCTCGTAGGCCGGTTGGCCTTTTATTTATTCATGGTTCTCTATCCCTCTCCAACGTCGCGGCGGTACCACATGCCGGCCATTTTCGTGGGTCAAAAGCGGACAAAGACGAGGGAACCAGAACCGTCACGGCAGTGGCGCGCGCGCGAACGCGAGAGAAGAAATTAAGGTCGTGACCCGTGGTTCAAAGTTTCAGCTGGCTCGCGATTTTCCACGTGCTCTCTTTAATCTCAGCCGCTATTCACGTCGCGGGACCGGTGCCGACAATTTATTTTAATCAGCCGACGAACCAGATATCTCTTTCTTTCCGCGAGGCCGGTCTAACGTTCCCATTTAATGGCTACGTTTCACTCCTCCTCCTGCAATTCGACGACGAAGACAGCTTCTCACGATCGGAATTGAAAACAGCCTCTATTCGCGAGAAGAGTCTCGAAAACGTCCTCGGGGCGAGCTACAATCGATAACACCAATCAGGATGGTTCGAGCTATCGCGCAACGTGAAACCGTGTCATTAAAGGCGCCATGGAAACAAGAGCGCCGTGTAAAAATGACAGGGAGCCGGCATCAACAGCCAGAAAGGGATTTCCAGACGTTCCGTCGAAACGTCTCGGTCGTTACTCTATATTTCTCTGTTCGCTTCTTATCTGGCCGCTCTGCCGTTACGCTCGCCCGCTACCGTTTCTCTCTTCTTCTATCTCTACCCCCTACCAATGCAACGATCCCCTCTTACTCCTTCGAACGCGTACAACTTCATAGTTTCTTGCCAAAGAGATGCTTCGCGACGCTCCCTGGTAAATAGTTCTCCGTCTGTTCTTCCGTTCCTCTTTTGTGGTTCCCTGCGAACGCCTCAAATTCCATCTTTCACGGATCCCTCGCAGAAGCGTTCAGCTATTCGAATCTCTTCTCGCGTCGCTCGTTGTTTATTGTCTCGCTCGACTTGCGTAACTTCCCGCTACCGACAGGTAAACGGATCGACCGGCTCCGCTGGCTCGGGAACAAGATATGTTCCTAATTATGCGAGCCCACGATGGAAATTGAGTTGCCCCAATTTGTACCACAAAGCGGACAAAATGTGGACCGAAATCATCGAGTCGATTTCACGCAACCCATTTCCCACGTTACAATCTTCTGAGCATCTAATGTTCGAGGTGCCAATTTCTCAGCCACTAATTTTTGGAGGTCTCAATTTCTCAAGCTACTAAATTTCTAGGTCCTAATGGCACAGCTCCTAGTTTCTCGAGTTTCAATATTTCAGTCCCTAATTTTTGAGGTGTCCACTTCTCAAGCCCCTAAATTTCAAGGTCCCAATTTCCCACGCCCCTACTTTTGAGGTCTCAGGCCCCAATTTTTAAGGTCCTAATTCACAGCTCCCAATATCCTGAGTCCCAGTTTCTCAGCCCCTAATTTTTGAGATCTCAGGCCCCAATTTTTAAGGTCCTAATTCACAGCTCCCAATTTCCCGAGTCCCAATTTCGTAGCCCCTAATTTTTGAAGTCTCAATTTCTCAAGCCCCTAAATTTCAAGGTCCCAATTTCCCCATCCCCCAAATGCCCACTCCGAGTTTTCCAAATCTCTACTGTCCACACTGAGGAGTATTTCCAGGCAGATACTTGTTGAGCGGCAGTCGTGTGGCGGATTAAAATGAATAGGATGGACGATCGACAACCTCCAGGAAAGCACACGGCAACCGTCGGGGTTCTGACAATTCCGCAATAAAGTATATCCATTCCGAGATCCCAGCAGTCGAATATCATTACCCTTTCCGGCCGGTTTCAGCGAGCTTCGACGCCGAAATAATTCCCGGAAGTAACGCGCGTCGACAGAGAGATAAACTTTCCCTCCAAATCGAATTCAATCAGCGGACCCTCTACCGAGAGGATCGCGGAGGAGCCGCGAGCGGTCCGAGCCGGTCTGCCAGACCGAACTTGAAAATGTATGCGTGATCGCGTGCACACATATCTCGGGCCGACTAGGCTGTCCGTGTTGGGGGAAAGCAACGCGGAAATCCTTGTTCGCCGACAGGATATTATTCATATGCCGGCGACGTGTGTGCTCGTCACCCTGGACGCAAAGGCAATATATCTTTTTTTTCCCTCTCCCATGACGAACTCTATATTCCACGCATCATTCGGGCCTACCAACTCTTCCTCTTGGAAATCCGCTCGTCCCTGGTGACTGATCCGTTATTAGAAAGTGGAAACTTATTATTATCATCCTTTTTTCTCACCGCTGGCTTCACTCGCAGGTCATCAACCCCTCCTGTCTCTCAACTAACTTTCAGACACTTGTCAACCACGTTTCGAGGTTTCTTTTTTAAATTACCCGTGTCCATAATTTCAATAGTTTAAATGTTGATTTATTAGAATCCTTAATTTTCTCTACGAGTTTGGTCCACGTTGAGAACTCATTATTCTCCGAACACCTGCTTCAGTAGAACTCAATTTTCCAAGCCTCTGATTTCCCAGGATCCACATTTCCCTATGGCCCGATTCTACAGGTCCATAATAATCACGATTCTAATTAATGGGATATGAATGTGACGGGATAGTAATTACAGGGTCCCTAATTTTTGTATTAGCAGTTCTAGAAGGACCTAGGTTAAAGGTGCTAATTCTAGAAGGTTCCAATTGTGTGGCAGCAGTTTTCAAGAAACCAATCTCCCATACTCTAGGCTCTCAATTCTTTACGTCCCCAATTTTAAACTTCCCAAGTTCCTAGGGCCCAATTCCTTAGGCTCCCAATTCTCCACGCCCCAAGTTCTTAGACTCCGAATTTCCCAATCCCCCATTCCCTAGGCTCCCAATCTTTCACGTCCCCAATTATAAACGCCCCCAAGTTCCTAGGGCCCAATTCCTTAGGTCCCAACATCCCCAATTTCCCAGAGTCCCATTCCAGAGTAGCTTTCTTATTTCTCAGGTCCTATTTATCACGAGCCTAATTTTCCAGGTCCTAATTCTAGGACGTCGGCGTTAAAATTTTGTTCGGAGTATTTTGCTTGGGAGTTTAGTTGCGCCGAGATCAAGTTGCATGCCAGTTGAATAAAAGACGGTATTAAAATTGTATGTTACACATCTAAACACCGTGGCAAATTTGCCAGCACCTATTATCCTCGAATGCAACGCTAGCTAAGTTTAAACGTAGTATCCGGCTTGAGATTCAGGCACTTGTTTGCAGTCTGAATTTCGACAGAAACTTCGCAATGAAAGACTGTCCATTCGTCGAGAAACTTTTGCCCGGTTGTTCGTGAAATATGCTCCCGGAACTCTAGAAAATCTGCCTTATTTCACGGGAGGCAAGTGCTACAAAGGATTACGTATGATAAGTATAATGGCGGAACGCGTATCGCGCTGCACCGTGAAATATTTTTTCCCATGCTGCCTTTGTGGGTGGTTTCACATTAGTTTCCAATGTTCTGGAACCGACTACGGGGACAAGAAAAAAAAAAGAATTGGAAGATCTACATTCGAACAAGGATGGTACACTCTCTACCCGCGGGTGTTTTTGCATTAAAATGTCTAAAACACATTGGACGCGCGACAATCGGAAAGTACATTTATTATAATTTCGATGGAATGTTTCGATTATTAAATCGGAATAATCGGCAGCGTCGCGTCCGGCTGAAATATATTTTTCACAATGAATTTGCACAAGAAATTACAGGATAAAAATCAAACGGTGCCAGACACAATAAAACGACTATTTTCCCCAACGTTTCGAAATTACGCGTCATACGGCTCGGTCTTGGTTGATAATTAAATCTGCAATAATTCTGACGATTGTTACGGAACGTATTATTGATTTTCTGTCGGCGACAACGGGGTAACTAAACTTTTCGATGAAAACCGGTTACACAGTAATGAAAACGACAATGACGTGGAATTACAGTTCACCAATTTTAATTTCTTGGCATCGGCCGTCCTATTTTCTCCACTGAAATGCGTAATTAAGCCTGCGAGTAATCTCATGACGTACTCGCTGGAAAAGCGATCGGGTCTTACCGTGAAATTGCACGCAATAATATTCGACACACAGCCGGGATAAATATTGATAACAATGTATACCGAATAAATAAAAACAAATTTGCCGTTTGTGACAGCAAACGATTTCAAGAAATATGGAAAATGTACCTTTGGAATACAAATGTTAATTTAGTTTAACAATGATTGTCATTTTTCCCAGTTATAAAAATTTTCATTTGCCGGCTTCCCTAAGCATACAATTTCCCACGTCGCAATAACAAAGGTTCATAATTCACCAGGGTTCCAAATCCCTGGGCTTCTTATTCTCCACGCCCCCCCCCCCTCAATTCCCTAGGTTCTAAATTTCCCAAACCTCCAATTCCCTAGCCTCCCAATCTTCCACGACTTCTAATTTTCAGTGACCTCAATTCTTCACGCTTCAGTTCCCTAGATCACAAATTTCCCAAACCCCTATTCCCTAGCCTCCCAATTTTCAATGCCCCGAATTCATTAGGTCCCAATTCCTCACGCCCAAATCCCTAGACTCCGAATTTCCTAGGTCCCAATTCCTCACGCCCAAATCCGTAGACCTCGAATTTCCCAATCCCCCATTCCCTAGGCTCCCAATCCTTCACGTCCCCAATTTTAAACTGTCCCAAGTTCCGAGAACCCAATTCTCCACGTCCCAAGTCCTTAGACCCCGAATTTCACAAACCCCCAATTCTCTTAGCTCTCAATTTTCCACACCCCCAATTCCCCAGAGTCCCATTCCAAAGTCCCAATTTTCTAAGATCCTAATTTCAAACTCCAGAATTTTCCTTCACTTTCGAGACATTTTTAAAACTGACAACGAGCTCCCAGAGAGCACATCACAGGTTCGGTTATTTGCAAAAGGGAAGAAAAAATCTGGCAAGCCTAGAATCACGTCTATTCTATTAGACAACACTGGCTCCGTGGAGGGACACGGCTAAGTGTAACGTAATCTCGGTACCTTAGCGATGCGACGCCTCGTTAACGACGCTATGAGATAATCGATATGTAGCTGCATAGAGAAAGCCCATCGGATCGTGTCGCTAACATCCAAGTGTCGCGCTCAAGACACATCCACCTCCGGCTAAGAATTGATTTTAACATTTCGCGAGCTGGTGGACGGGGGAAGCGCGACATGTTTGCCAATATCGGTTCCGATATCAAATTATAATGTAGCGAAAGTTCGAGACTCGAGAATTTGTTAGCCCGCCGGTAATTAATTGTGCTCGGGCCACGAGTTAATTAGAATCGAAGTGGGGCTCGCACAGGAAACCGGAAGCGATTAAAACGCGTCCAAGAATTCGAGGTGTACGACGATCGGAAATCTTTTGAATCGATTGCGAGCGAGAATTTATTGCTGGTAGATTTACGAGATTGCTTCGAAATTTCCAAAAAAAATATATTTTTCATCCACGTTTTTATTAGCTCGCTTTCTTGTTTCTCTGTTTGGTTGTCTGTTCGGTGACAAATTTTGCGATTGATTTTAAACTAACTATGCGACTAGGAAAAATTATATTTTACTTTTTAGTCCGTTTTTAAAAACGTGGTATTTGTTAAAAATTTATTTTTATTTACATAATTCATTCTTCAGCAGCTCTATTAGGAATTAAAGGATTTGTTGAATACAACGCTGCAAGCGTTATTTGCCTGGAATAAATAATCGAGCCACTTCAGAGTATTAAAATAAAATGTTTTTTTAAACGTTGTTTTGAACATGTAAACTCCCTTGTTTTCGAAAAACTGTAGGATGCAGCACGGGGGATTGCAGATTGAAAATTCCGTTTTAATTAAGCGTAAAAATAATTCGATAAAATCCTGGAATTTCGCAATGTTTGAATCGAGATATTTGTGTATTCGTTAACGTTTCGGTGTGTCGAGGGTACGAGAGGAGAAGAATAAATATTTGGAGCGAGTAAGGTATCCGTCAGCGTTGCCTCGGAGTCGCCATTATGCGCGGTTCTTGCCAAGAGAGTACGCAAAAAGGCAATGCGCTCGTTAGGGGTCGTTTTAAGTTGTTAAAGACGTCGCAAAGCAAAATAGACTCCCGCGGCGCGCGCGCGCGGCAGTTACTTTTTACGGTGGTTGTGCCGTGCACCGTCATCAAGTCATTGAAACAAGAATTTTTCCGGGTTGGTCGGTCGGGATAATTGGAAAATAGTCCCTCGTTTCCCAATTAGACTTTATCGGCCGGGCTAATTCCGCGTGGCATTAGAAATAACGAGATTATTATCATTAACGGGTCTGATTGGATTAATGGCGGCCACTCGAAGTCGATGCTCGAATATTTAGCCTGTTCAATCAACGAGGTCTGATTTAACGAATTTCCAGGGGCGTCGTTATATTGATGATGAAATCGAATGAAATAAAAAAAAACGAGAGAAAAAGGAATAAAATAAAATTCGAACGAAAAATAATTCAGTTGATTAACGGAAAAAATCCGGGGGATGAAAGCAAAACCGACGGGCGCGCCGGCGGTCTTCGCAATAAATCGTGCAATTAATTAGCGAGCCGGTTGGGGGAAAAAAAGTGAAACGGCTCTAGCAGTAAACAATTGTCCCGTTTAGCCGATGAAAATGAATTCCGGCCGAGCAAATGAAGACCTAAAAACAAATTGGATCCTACTGTCACGCGAGCACCGGCTGAAGGGGAGGGCGGCACCGCACCGGTCCCTTTTTAATCGATAAACAATTATTACGAGGCGTAAGCTCCAATCGGTCGTCATTACTTTGGATTATCGGTTACCGTTAATTGACGGTTGGCGTGCGCGCTGTGCCACGCATCCTGCTTCTGACCGTGCTGCCAAATGGCCGGCGGATGTCACGACGAGGAACAATAAGGGTATCTAAAACGTAATGGAGATGGAAAACGAGGTATAATAATAACCGTTCGGACTCCGTCGTCCGTGGAGTTCGAACGTCGAAACGTTCTGCCATATAAAATGTTTTCAATATCGGCCAATTAATATCGGCTCCGCGCTGTGATGATACATCCGTCGCCACTGTCGTTAAAACAGTTCTTTGACTGCGAGCTTCGATCTATAAACGACGCGAAAATTCATTCGTTGTTTGACCGACTACCCCCTCGATACTACAAACACATTTTTCGCGCTAAACACTCTCGCTATAATCACACATTTAATTTTTCCTTTTCCAAATAACATTACCACGTCCCAAAATAACAATTAAAAAAATAAATTTTTAAAAATACCACGTTTTTAAAAACGGACTAAAAAGTATAAAATAATTTTTCCTAGTGCCATACAGATTCCTAACCTCGTACAGATAGTCATGAAAATTTGTGATTGTGAATTTTGAATAGCTGTCACAATACTTGTGAGATTTAAAACGAAAAACGTGGGGCGCATGCGATAGATAATTGATGCATTTTGCGCTCCACGTTTTTCGGTTGAAATCCCACAAGTATTTTCACAGCTATTCAAAATTCACAATCACAAATTTTCAGGACTATGTGTACGAGGTTAGGAATCTGTATGGCACTAGGAAAAATTATTTTATACTTTTTAGTCCGTTTTTTTTGTTAATAACTCTTAAACAAAGCCGCTGGCGTCATTTTTAAATGACCCAAGGAACCTCCCACTTCCGGGAAGTACACGAATTTTGGGACACCCTGTATATATTCGTAAATGAGAGATCGACATCTATAAGCATACAGAGTCTCAATTAAATCGGTGTGACAACGTCCTTGCATTCTCCTTGTGAATAACTGGGATCGAGATGGCTCGGAAAATCGAATTGATCAGGTAATCGAAGAGTATTAAAATTACTTATTACTGATATACCATTGCGTCCGGACTCATTGTACAATAGGGAATCTGTTTCGCCATAAACGGGCAGGTGGTTAACACTTCCTCACACTTGAAATTTGCTGGTGTAGCGTGGCGGCCAAGGGTCAAGTTAATTGGGTATGCGCATAAATCTGAGCAGTAGCCGACGGCAAATCTTCCATTCCGAATATTTCACCAGTTAATCTGAATAATCCCTTCGAACACGCAATCTCGGTAATCTGTGTAACACCCAATTCTCATTCCATTTCTACATTTTCTCTTTACCCGCTCTTCCGAAAATATTCCGTTCTGAACATTTGCGGGCGGTTTCGTTTAATTCTACTTTGTGAATTATCGCCGTGAGAGTGATTCCACTTAATGCACTAGGCGAACCTCAAAATTAAAACGGCATTTGGATCGTTTCGTCGTCGCGCTGACCGCTAATCTTTCGGCGCTTTGGTACTATTCAAATGACACTGGCGCGAAAGGTTAACCGTGACATCGAAACTCGTATTAAGACGAAACAGTCATGCACTAAGTTTTTCGCCGCGTAGAAGAAAATCATATTGCCAATTTTGGAACGCCCCACAAGATGAGTCTTTTAGATTTTCATTACTACCTAAAAAAAATTATATTGGATTCGTATAAAAATCATCTAATACCATTTCTATTTATTTTTTAAAAAATTTCACTGACCATTTCGTAGTTTATGATACTTAGCACATGCTTGCGAATTTCTTTTCCCTGGGTCTCTTTGATCACTTCTTCTTCTAGATCATTACTGCTACCTAATAATTATGTTGGACCTTTATAACGACCAATTAATATCATTTCTGTATATTTTTAAAAGTTCGATGAGTACAGTGATTTTGTCCCTGACAGTAGATAGCAATAGTTAATGGAACGTGGAGTGGTGACTATTCTCGTATTTGGATATATGCATCCACGTTCCACGACAATGATACTTCGCCAAGCGCATTATATTATTCGTTGACGACGCGCGTTTCTACTTCTGACATCAAGTTTTCATTCGCTCGGTGACACAGTCACCGGTAATCCTGAATTCGCCTTGACTGTCTGCGTTCTAGTTTCAACGAGAACAATTCCGGTTGCCGGTGTACGGAAACGACGCATTTCGACTGACTAAGCGATCATTGGATTAGTTGTTTAGGCAGTTGCTTCGAGCCTTTGGAATGTGAACGGGTTCAATATTATCCACGGCAACGCAATCGAGTACGCGTTTGCTTGAGTCCGACAACAGACGATTGATAGTCGCTTAGGGTATCAGCTTGGGTTCGTTGTATTCGATCCGGTTAATGCTGCTTTTTGCCATAGAACATTCTACACCACTGTAACTGTTAAACGTAGTTTTGTATTTCACATTCGAAATAATGTACAAAACTATGTTATTCAGGGCGGGTTCTTATTTATGCTGCATTCCAGTTTCAGTAGTAAAATTGAATGAACATAATTTTTTTCAAGAAAGCTCATTAACATTTGTAATGCCACGTCCATCATGGGTGCCACAATTTTTTTTATCAAATATGGAAGTAAATTAGTGTCTCTATTGAACTGCAAAGAAAATGAAATTTTTTGGTTGTTCATACTTGTTATTTAATAGACTGCGGATCGTTATGCAGTTATGGCTTATGAAAATCTTAAAAAATTGCTGGGATATAAAATATGACAGACTTTAGTGCAATTTTCATTTGTTTAAAATAAAAAGGCTACTACCGCGGAAAATAAAATTTTTATTTGATTCGAGTTTCTTAAAATTCGTCTAAAAAAATTGCAAATTGTGTAAACATTCGGAAGTCTACTGATCAATGTAGAAATTAAGTTGATTACGTTCGTATTAGGTAAACTATAAGTCCTTTCTACAGAGTGTCCCAAAATTCGTGTACTTCCGGAAATGGGAGGTTCCTTGGGTCATTTGAAGCGACATTTTCCTTTACAAAAATGACGCCAGTGGCTTTGTTAGGAGTTATGACGTCGCAATGGCGTCGCCACGCTAAGCGGGACCTGTCGCTGAGTCGGACTCCGTTTGCTCTAGCCGCGCTC